>JBBBVU010000020.1:2204773-2229822 GCA_037177055.1 Atherinosoma microstoma
CCAAGGATCTGCCTACCAGACCATCACTGACCCACTACCAAACCAGTCATGCTGGAGGATGTTGCAGGCAGCAGAACATTCTCCACGGCATCTCCAGACTCTCACGTCTGTCACATGTGCTCAATGTGAACCTGTTCTCATCTGTGAAGAACACAGGGCACCAACGGCCGATCTCCCAATCCTGGTGTTCTCTAGTAAATACTAATCAGGCTGCAGGGTGTTGGGCCTCCGTGTTATGTTCCACCAGGTGGTTTCTTTAAACTTTCTAGTCTTTTGTTACCCATTCTACTTTTTTCCCCCCAACATATTGCTGCCATCAAACAACATTTGATTTAGTCTTTGTGACATTGTGAGTTAGATATAATCTTTGAACTTAGTTTAATTTGCATTTTTCACAACATCCAAATGTTTTTTGAGGCATGGCTGTGAGAAGCAGCGATAAAACGGAGCACATTGCTTCTATTTTAGTCGCCTTGAATCAGTTATAATTGACTTTAAAGTCCTTTGTTGCCTTTCACCTTTATATCTATCTGACCTTTTTAGAATAAGCCTGTAGATAGACTGAGACCCTCTGGTGGAGGAGTTGGGAGGAGGAGCAGAGATCTGTTGCTGCTGTTTGGAGTTTTTCTTTTTGAAAAAAATGCTATATAAACATAGTTTATTACTATTATAAAGTTTAAACTCACGGCATTTATTCCTAAAAATAAAGTTGTGCTAGTTATCTTTTTTCATCCTCCACCGAAATCCCAACCTGAAGGATTGCAGGATTTATGCCGTGGCTTCTTCTTACTGTCGCGCTGATCCTGGATTAGTTCTGTAAAGCGTCAAACTAAAAAGGCACACAAGGAGCTAACATGACATGAATCGGCTTAGGTTGTATTTTGTTCTATCATGACTTGTCACATTCCTTAAATCTTAAACCCCTTTTTCTTTTCTCTTTTATAATTAGATGCAGAAATAAGCTTGGAGACATCTTACACATCTGATGTCTGAACTGTGAAGGCCAAAACCAAAGCAGAGCAGATAAGACAGTAACCGATGAATATAATTTGTAAACAGGAAGTGTGTAACGAAGGGAAAAAGTGACAAAACATCTTCAGGACAGATATAAATAACAATCAAATCATCTGAGAGAATGCGTGAAGGATGCTGCAGGAACAATATTACTGATGATAATTGCTGCCTCTGAATCCTGAATCACCACCTGCACCGTCAGACTGACATCTGCTGGCCGTCGAGCACACTGCACGACTCTCTGTACAACATGAGAATGATTTACTGTTATTGTTTTATATTATGACTGATATTATTGGACATACACTTTAGATATTTCTCTGGGTTTTTTTTTTTTATTTATTTCAACAATCGATTAGCCTGAACGAGGCAGTGTGAGAATAGACTAAATATTCTTAGTTACAGAATCGGACTGCCTCTGACCAACCTCACCTTCATCCCCAAGACATCAACACATCATCAAAGATATCCACCTGGTCTTCACTAGGTCTTTAAAATGAGATAAACACAACCTTAAATGGAAAACATGACATACTGTGTCCATCACAGTCTATCCCATGATTCAGCAGATTGTAGAAGCACCTTTAGCAGCAATAACTTGTAGTGGTCATTTTCTGTTTATCAGTTTCAAATAGCTGGAGACATGTTGGTCCATTCTTCTTTATACTGTTGCTTAAGTTTTTCCCCGGCTTTCTGAAGGTCCCAGCTCAGCATTTCCATCAGGTTAAGGTCTGGTCTTTGACTGGATCATGTCAACACCTTGACTTTTTTCTTTTTCAGGCATTCTGTTGGAGATCTGCTGCTGTGTTTGGGATCATTGTCCTGCTGTATGATCCAGTTTTAGCCAAGCTTTAAGCTGTCAGACAGATGGACTTGCATTTGACTCCAGAATACTTTGGTATAGTTTTGGCATATATGTTCCATTCAGTGACTGCACAGAGTCCAGTTCCTGTGGCTGCAGAACAATCCCAGATCATCATCCCTCCACCACTGTGCTTGACAGTTGCTATGAGGTTTTGAGCTGATATGCTGTGTTTGGTTTTCTCCAAACATCTCCTCATTGGTCTGGTCTGTCTAAAGGAAGTTGTTCCAGAAGACTTGTGGTTTGTTCAGATGCAGGTTTGCAAACCTAAACTGTGCAGCTATGTTTGTCCCGCAACCCTTCCAAATAATCCATAAGTATTTTTCTAGTTGTTGTGATGAACTTTAACATTTAACACGTTAACTGAGGCCTGGAGAGTCTGAGATGTAGCTCTTTTTGCAGTTTCTCTGAGCACTGCATGGTCTGGCCTTGGCTTGAACTTGCTGGGATGCCACCTGTCCTGAATGTTTTCCACTTGTGAATAATCTCTCTGTAGAATGATGGACTCCTTATAGTTTGGAAATGACCTTATAACCCTTCCCAGATTGATGGGTAGAAACAACTGCTTCTGTAAGATCATTGCTGATGTCTTTCCTCCTCGGCATTGTGTTAACACACGCCTGAATGTTTTTGAAAAGTGCCAAAACTTCTTTCATAGAGGTACTTGCAATTGCTGATGGGTGGCTGTAGCTCAGGTGGATAGAGCTGTTGTCTACTAAACAGGAGGTTGGCAGTTCGATTCTCCAGACTATGTCTTTGGGAAAGACACTGAACCCTACATTGCCTCCAAGTACAGTTCATTTTACTACTTTCATAAAAGATGAATGGAAATGGTTAAATAAATATGGCACTTGTTATTTTTCTTCCCATCTTTGGTTCCAGTTTCTTTCACTGAATTACAACCACTAATAACGCAGCCTGTACCACCACCGCCTGGTGATGTCTCACAGCCTAGTAAAACATGCAGGGTAGTGGGTCCTGAGAAACACCGGCCTAGTTTATGGACTTCAAACCAGTTCCTGAAAACATCTCCTCCACATCTTTTGTGAGGTTTTTAAAAGTTAACTCATCAAATAGTATCAACCCGGACCATTACCCAGCCAGCATGTCCATGTGGGGCACACAAATTTGGGCTGCAGATAAGGGATCCAGGTGGGTTGGTCTATATGGGTTTCAAGTTGATTCTGACTGAGGTTTCAGCTGGGGCCCAACCTGTTTAAATGTACTGTTCATACCCATGCCCACCTACCCCACATGGGCTTCACATATATGTAACCATGTAACTGAAATAAATCTGAAAAAATAAATAAAAAACTAGCAGAAAAATAAAGGACGAGACATCCAGGCAGCAGCCATTAACTTATTTATTATACTGAATTTACGAAAAGTAAAAGCAAACACTTGAATAAACAGTATTGTACACTTTTAGTCTGTTATCCTATAGTTGTGGTGGCGGTGGTTTTTCTGAAAAGCATTCCACTGTACACAAGGCTGATGACACTTTACAACCTTTTTTCTTTTTTTCAAATTTCACCTTTTTTAAAAACACCCAAAAGCGGACGACATGGATGCCCCGGCGCCGACGCACCGGAGTAAGGCAGACGTGGGTGTGGACGACCCCTTCACTGCCACCGAGATGCAGGGAAATCAAAAGGACTTTTACAGGGAGAATCGTCGGCCATGTTGCATCTCTGCGGGCCTGTTTTCTTTTCTTTCTTTTTTCTCTTCCCCGAGCCAGACTCCAGCTGCAGCTGATGACTGAAACATCAACCTACATGCAAGCAGAACTTAAAACAGAAATCAGCTGATGGAACACCGAGACAAACATTTACAGATGGGATCCACTTTTTTTTTTTTCCCTTTTCTTTTTAAACCCTCTGACAACTTCCTCCATCCTGACTCTGGGCTTCGGAAACTTTCTCATCTGTGTTGTAGTTTCAAGAAACAGAAGCAAAATCTAGATTTCTTTTCAATCTATGGAATGATAATGGGGGAGAGGAGAAAAAAAAAACCTTGTAAAATAATAAAAAAAGAATACAAGTAAAAAATTTGTTCATTTATTTCTGTATATTTATTTATACATTTTAATTGTTCCTTTTTTTTTTGCAAGTGAAGTAATTTTTTTTTCTATTAATTTACTTCCATGCTTTCTACATCCCGATTGCTTTTCCCATTCCCCTGTTGCTTGTGCTCTTTGTAATAGTTGAAATGAAGATTTAAGCTTCTAGTTTTGAACCAGCAACCTTCTATTTACCAGTTAACATTATAGAGCGGGTTAGATCAGCTGACATAAAAGCAGTGAGGGAAAATAAAAAGAATGAGAATAAATTCATATAATAGAAAATCATTTCTAAAAAAAAAACAAGTAAATACAAAGTATGAACAATTTGTTGAAAATATGCTGATATACAAAAATAAATGAACAAATAAATAAGAAACTCCTTATAATTTGTCTTTATTAGTTACTTCATTTCTCTTTGCATTTCCACATGGTTTTGATTTACTTGTCCTGTCATCTATTTCTTTTCATCAGTTTAATGACTGGAAGTGGAAAAGAGCAAATAACCGTCCTTCCTGATCCTGATATGATAGCTCTGCAGCAGTACAATCAAACAATACTTAAACCTCAACCATAAAAACGGTTTCTTCTTACCACAGATGAACAGGAAAGTACTTTAGTAGCAAGCCCACAGGGATACTTAGTTTAATCTGAACTACAGCAGAGACGCAGCGTGCACAGTAAACAGGAAGCAGAGTCAGAGCAGACCAGAAGAAGAAAAAAATGAAGCCTTTCTCCTTGTAAATGTGGAATCTGGAGACGGATTTACAAAACAAAAATAAATAAATGAAGGCATTTCCCAAATGTTTTAACAAAGACGGTCGTGAACACCTCCACAGGAACATGTGACGTCATGTCCACACACAACATATCGTTGCTAATAATGACAGGAAGTTCAGGCGGGTCATCTGGATGAGAAATTTACTGCTTTGACGTTGAATTATTACTGTGCAGTGTAGGCTTATAATACAGTGATCTTTTAATGTACTAGCACCAACATTATATATTATATATATAATCCCGCTGTAGTACTTCAAACCTTTTGCTGTGTACAAGCTAATCGATGTCAGGAGGAAAGAAAAAAAGAATAAAAGCCGACGAAATAAACAAAATGAAAAAAAAAAAAATCTAAATCTTCTGTCTGGAATGGAAATTTCAACAGTAGCAAAGAAAAAAACCATTTGTGGTTTTTTGACGTTGATATTTTACATCTCACGGGGCTGCGGAGACGAGAGCAACAACAATACTTCAATGTGGCCTCGATGAGAGTAATATGAGTCCACAGTGCTAACCATCGCCCTCTGAGATACCCTGACACCCTCTGAATGTGAGTGAGTGGGGGTGGGGGGGTATGTGTAAGGGTGGTGGGGGGGGGGTTGCTGTCACCGTCACCTGACAGCAGGAAGAACAGAGGGGAGGGGAGGGGTCGATGTGGGAACCAGCGCGCATATAAATGTGTTTCTGTGGGGGGGGGAGCTGGGCTGATAAAGGACGATGCAGTTGCTCCTGCTGATGTCAGGGAAGTTCTCCAGCAGTATGATGCGAGACGTCTGCGGGCAGTTCTGAGGGGGCTGGGGGTGTGGTGCCGCACCACCCCCCCTCCGTCTAGAAGGTCTTCCTGTGGATGGCACGTGCTCTGTCTTCTTCATACTCCCGCTTTGACACCCACATCTTTTTAAAGGTGTCCAACGATGCCAAGATGGAGCCGCTGCCGGGAGGAGAGAGCTCAGAGTCAGACGGTTCTGACCCACAAATACAAATACAAATGTGCGGATTTCTGGCATGAGATAGTTGTTGTTTGTTGGTAAGAGGAAACTTCACAAACAGTTTCTTGGAATTAATGTTTTGGTTTTTTTTTTAAATACAAGATTTGTCTAGAGTTGTTTTTGTTCTGAAAAATCTTGATCCAGTCCTCATTTCTTGATATTTTGCTCCAAAACAGATTCTGTTGTCATCTTCTAAAGATCTCCAGAACACTTCAAAGACTGAAAAAACCTGTTTAAATGAAGGTTGGAGCAAAACTTTTTATGATGAAGGTACTTCTGTCAATAGTTTGTCAACAATGACTTGTCGTTTTAAGATATTTGGTTTCCAGTTTATTCAATCCAAACCAGCTGATGGAAACTTCATGAGCGTTTTCTATCGGTTCAGCTTGAATGCCCAGACACTATTGACAAAACTTCATCACTAATGACTCGAACTGACGAGAGAAACGGGCTGCTTCAGTGGAGATGTTGATTTCCACACAGCAGAGATCTCGTCTTTATCGACTCCCTAACTTCTGTTTGGGCTGAAAAGAAATATTGAAAAAGTGAAGTTGAGTCTGTCAGACAGCTCTAGTTATACAAAATAGCAAGCTGCCAACTTCTCTGCTTTTTGTCTGTTAGACATCAACATCATCTGAAGCTGTCAGTTGCATCTAATGAACTTTTTAACTGGCAGAACAGCATCAACACGGACGTTAAATACAGCAAAACATCAATACAACTCATTATACAGGATCTAAAAAGTCATTTAAAACCCTGATTGTTATCAGTCTTTCTTCAAAATTCTATATCCAAGGAGACGTGGACATCTCCAACAGGTGTGTACTGCAGACGGGGAGATAACCTGAATCTGTTTGTGTCAGTGTGGAGAGGTCGTACAAACAACCCACAGATGAGCTTTCTATTAAAACAAACCTCACGGACGCGTTCAGAGTCGTAGATTCACTCTTCCAAGATTTAACTTCCTAGAGTGCCACGAAAGGCTTGCAGTCCCGTCCACGGGGCAACAGACAGCAGTGATGGGTCCCGCATATGTTAAGTAATATTGCCCGCCCCGCACACCCAAACCAATTATCACAACCTGCCCAGCCGCCATTAAAAACACACTACAGTAAATCTGTAATTGAAGGCTGATTTTATTTGGCCTGAAAAACCTTTGTGGCCGACGTTGCTTGTTGTTTTCCTGACGGAAGACCGCAGGTTATGCACACTGCATCTGCATATTTAACGACCTGCCCCACCCGCCCCGCAATTACAGTGAAAATTTCTTGACCCGACCCGCAGGTTACGGGTCGGCCCGCGCATCACTAACAGACACACCTCTGGGTGTTTTATGGCCCTCATCCTCACGCAGACTTTCAGAAATCCATCACGTGTTTTTACTTCTTTGGTTTTGGATCTTTGGTGATCCCTGACTGGATCCACTTCTCTACAGGACAATAACACATATTCTAGTTTCTATTTATCCTCGTTATTCATCGTCTTTATCATCGATATACTTACTACAAGTTAGAAGAGTGTGTTTAGACTACGATCCCGTCTATAACATATGCAGGTATACTGTGTTTACTTCCATCGTCCACATGCAAACAGTTTTTGGTCCATTTAAAATGAATCCTTTTAGGTCTTTTTTTTTTTTTTTTACCACCTAATAGTCTGTTAAACCTGGTCTGATTGGGGACTGATATAAAAGAAAATGCCCCAGTCTCTTGTTGGCATAGCAACTGAAGACACCAGCTCAATGGTGTCAGTGCTACTGCTAACCTTGTTAACAGAACTTTTACATTTCTGAACACCAATGAACTGGAAGCATCACAGTACAGTTTGAAGTTCAGTGCTAAGTAATCCAAGTATGATGTCATCTGCATTGTCAAGGTGAAATCTTTGGAAAGTAATTAGGCGACTTACAGCATGTACCCCGTGTACTCAGTGTAAAGTTAATGTTGAACGCTGCTGCAGGGATGTGTTTGGATTTTAGTCTAAATACCTTTGTTGTATTTGTGGATCAGAAGATACATTTGAGAGCAAATTCACTCGTTCATTCACAAATAATCACACATTTCAAACTTATGCTTCGCTCATTTTTCTGCACGCGTGTCCTTACCCGATCCATGTGGAGTACAGCCTTTCCTGGGGGGCAGAGATCTGCACGGGGAGGAGAAAAAAAAAGCAACCACAGGTCACTAAAACACATCTTCACGCAGCATTTATGCCTCAGATTAAATGGTTCATGTTTCTCGGCAGTGTTACGGCTTTCTGTGCCTGTAAGAGGTCTGTAGAGTTATAAAGCCAAAAACAGATAAATCAGCTGACCAATCAGAGCAGACTGAGCTTTTTGAAGCTAAAAATGAATTTAACAGAGGCTCTTTAAGAAGACAGGAATAAATAGATGCTGCCATGGGAAACAGCTGTGCATTACAATCCTGCAACATCACATAATTCAGTAACCTGCCAACATATGAAGAGATTTATACAAGTTATAGACACAGCTGCTTATTGAAACTACAGGTTTGTCTTTGTCATTTTAAGGTCAGTTTTTGACTGAATATGTGTGCGGATTCTTTAAACATTTTGCCATTGTTTATTCATCTCAGAAGATAACATTTTCCTGAGTAGATCACACATTTACAGGTTCCTGCTCACGTTTCCCTGAAACATCTTTTACATCGACCAACAGTTTTACTGTCCCTGGTCTCAGTGACATGTCTATACGGTCTAATTTTGCGTGATGTGGCGAGAAGCAGGGGGACAGAATTAACGCTGTGATGCATTTTCTACAGCTCAGCAACATGAAGATGAAGCGGACTTACTTTGATCTTCACGTCTTTGGGTGCAAGCTTCTTCACTTCAGTTAGTAGTCTTTCCCCAAATCCTGAGAAGAAAAAAAACAACCACACACATAACACAGTGAGCTTTAACATCAGTTATAGTCTAATGGATCCTCAACACAGCCACTCTCAGGATCATGTCCCGGTTTTCAAACTTTAAGACTCTAAAATCACATCTCAGTCCAAAAATATGACGCATATCTGCCCATATTTAAGCAAAGCTTTAACAGCTTCACATTAACCTGATAATTAGCAGATCTTCCCATTACTGCAAACCCAAATGGCACTTGACTGGATTTGCAACTTTAACTCACATACAGTGAATCCACTCGGACTAGAAACAGTTTACAACATGCGGTGGTCTGAGTGGAAGTGGAGCGGTCACCCACTCCTCCTTGGCATTTTTACTCCTCTTTTTGTTCAGATCCATTTTCTCTTTCTTTTCCTGTCTCCATCTTTCCCCTCAGGGACCATTCAGACTCTTTTCAGACTGTTTGGTCAAACTGAACTATAAGCAGGAAACACTGGCCCCAGTTGTTTTTTTTTAAACAAAATGACCAAAAATCTTAAAGGTGATTTTGCTTTTTCTACATGAAAGGACAAATTGAACATGTTGAGACAGAGTTTGTGTCCATTCTTTGTATTATTTAGTGAGAAGTTTTAGTTTGACTTATTTAAGCCGATACTTATGGAGGTAATTCAGTCGTTGCATGTTCAGTAAGTATTTTCTTTTTAGTATTCTAGTATTTTTTTTTTCTATCTATTTTTTTTAAATGATTAGACTGAACAATATCTGACTGGTCATATTTTTCAAGTTTTTACTTGAAAAAAAATTGCACGCCCTTCCAGGATCCCTAAACTATTGATTTAAGTGTGTTGCAGTGGGAAAACATCTCAAACCTGCAGGACTCTGGGCCATGAGGTGGACAGCGATGTTAATACTGACCTTTGATCAGCGTTGAGCCTCCACACAACACGATGGTAGAGAAGAGTGTGCGCCGCAGATCCATGTCAGACTTCTGGATGGCGTAGGCCAGAACCTCGTGGATCCCCGAGCTCTCGTCTCCGATCAGGTCGGGTCTGAACAGCAGCTCCGGCGCCCGGAACCTCGCCGGACCGATCTGAAATCAGTGAGATCAGGGTCTGTGTTCAGGATGGAGGAGGAGGAGGATGTTGGATGTTTCAGGATGTGAACTCACATTTAAAGTGCTGCCATCAGGGAGAACATACTGAGCCTTCTCCGTTTCTAAAGTTTCGTCCTTCTGAGGGTTCAGAGAGAGGTAGCAGGCTCTCTGCAAAGTCGCAAACAAGTTGGGTTAGGTTTTTTGAGTCGATATTCCTGAATGTATCGCCAAGCTGCCACCTCACCTCTTTAACGGTACGAACGACCTCGAACTCAGCGGACGTGTTGAAGTTGTAGCCTTCCTTACGCAGCAGCAGACGAAGGTACCGCGACACGTCTCTGCCGGCGATGTCCACGCGCATGATTGAGTGTGGGATGGCGAAGCCCTCGTAGATGGGCACGACGTGGGTCACGCCATCACCGGAATCCAACACGACACCGGTGGTGCGGCCTGTGGCGTACCTGCGCCAAGCAGAGCATCAAGCATGCGTTAGCTCCCTGATAGCATGAGGCTATATGTCAGACTCCATCACACATGCTGCTGTTGTGGTTTCATATTACATCCGTAGAAATTACAAGCCAAAGAAAAAGTTTCCATCTACAGTAATAAAAGCCAGAGTGCAGCAGATGAAGATGCGGCGCTCTCCTTGACGCTCAGAAGCTTTTCATCTTTGTCATTTAGCCATTAGTCACAGTCCACAGCTTCTTCTAATCAAATGATGATGCTGACTTCCTTTAACTGTTTGACAATGAATTAGATTTCATGCCAAGGTCTGATAAATTTACTATTACAGCACTTAGTCATGACTTGTGAGTGACGACTGAGTGCAGCCAAGACTGAACACTCCAACACTTTTATTTGTCTCCGGTTCAAAAACAAAGAAAAACTATCAAAGACCTTTTATTGGAAAGAGATGAAGGACTGTAGACGCAGCACATCCACCCTTTCCTGATCAGTTTGTGGAAGCAGCTACCGGTAATTCAGCTTTACAGACTTTTTAAAATAATATGAAGTACTTAAATGCTTTCTGGTAGAGAAAGATCACCTTACAACAGATGAGAGAGAGAGTTAAAGGTATAAACATCTTCCATCCTGTCAAGTCTAGAATCTGAAGTGGAGGGCTTGTTTTTACACATTCTTTACATTTTAGACTCAGTTGTAATAAACAGAGAGATATATGGGTCTAATCCCAGTTCCTTCCCTTTGCCTCATCCCCGTATAATTCTTCTCACAGGTAAGGCAAAGTTTTCTTTTCTTTTGGATATCAAGAAGTAGCATCAGAAGTGGGCTGAACTCCTGTGGTAGAGGAATCTGAATGGAGCACAAATATATCCAGACATAACATGTGCAACTGTTCAATGTTTAAGGACTGCATTGCATTACAAGCTGTACTCCTTCATGATGATTAACCACAAAAAAAAAAAAATCCAAAAGAAGCGTCTGAACCATGAATAAACCACTAAATGTTCTGGTTATGCTCAAATTAAGATTCCACACAGCTTTATGTCCATCTATCTATTTATCAGAAACGAAAACAGCTTTCACTCCTACACTAAGCAATGCCGCCATCTTGTGTGTGAACAGTGTAGCTGTTTTAACTTCATCAGAAATTATGTACATTTCATTACCATATGATTATTTGCTAGCGTGCTGCTTTCTATTAGCATTTCAATATGGATTCACAGCTTTCTTATTCAATGAGCAGAGCCGGCCGGGTGGTGACATGATAACATGAACACATCCCCCCCCCACCACCACCACCACCACCACAAACGGCTTCAGCTGGCTGTTTCGTCAGCAGAGATGCAGCCAGCAGTGATCACACGCTTCCTGCAGCCGAACCGCTTTGAAAACGGGCTTCATGAAGTGGATGTGAGATTAACACGGAACTGGAAGACATCAAAAAGCTTATCGTGCAGAGGGGAGTTCTTACAAGCTCAGCACGGCCTGCATGGAGATGAAGAGAGCAGGAACGTTGAAGGTCTCAAAGAAGATCTCTGCAGCTTTCTCTCTGTTCTTGCTGGGGTTGAGAGGAGCTTCAGTCAGCAGCACAGGATGCTGCAAAAGAAACCAAAAGACGAGATTACAGGCGCTCTGATATCTCACCTGTGTGGGAAAAAAAACCCAAAAACACCCTGAACGGGAGCTCACCTCCTCAGAGAAAGTCTGCAGCTGCTCCTTGGAGTAAACGTACTGCCAGATCCTCTCCATGTCGTTCCAGTCCTTCACTATGCCGTGCTCCATCGGGTAGCGCACCGACAACAAGCCCCTGTGCTCCTGATCCACAGAGAGGTGCAGAAAACACATGCAGGTGACGTTAGGAAGCACTTCTGAGAGACCAAATGTTTCATATGCTTCAAAAACTGCAGCAGAAGAAGAAATAACTGCAGAGAAAAGGGAAAACATCACATGACGCCTCAGCTGGTGCTGCCCAGAAGGCTCATGGGAGAAAAAAGCAGAGGGAAATTTATGAGATCTGATGAGGAGGAGGAGGAAGTTAGGAGACACGGAGCGCGCTCATATGATGGCTGGTGGTGGCAGCATCATGATGAGGGACTGGACGAACTTGTTTCAACTCATCTGTGTGTTTCTAAAGTTGAAGCAAGATCAATAAAACCAGAACATGTCTCCTTCCAGCTGATGTTTAATTCAAACTGGATAGAAACATTGAAAATGACCAGATGGTGGAGAGAAGCTGTTAAAATCACAGAGTAGTTGTCATATTTGCAGAATGGGCTGGGCTGCTGGCCAATGTCCCCTTTCTTCCATTATTCCTCGCTTTTCTTTTTATTCCGCATGTAGAAATATCTGGAATTGTCTTTCTTTCTCAGCGGGTATCCCTGGTTTAGAGTTGTGGTGCTTGTTGGCCCCTCTTTTCCAGTCCTTTCCACCCCCATCTGGTGGAGGCAGATAGTCAACGTTGCTGAGCCTGGTTCTGTTTGAGGTTTTTTCCCCTATCCAGTCATCTGCTACTGTGCATGCTCAGGATGGGGGACTGAATGAGAGAAGATCTGATGCAATCTGTAGCTCTTCTTAGCTAGGAAATTATTTTTCATGAACTGGCTTATATGAACACAATCATTCTAAATAAGACTAATGAGGACCATGTAGTGGATTTGTTTAAACTGGACAACAATGAATTTTACTGTAAGAGTTTGTCATGAAAAATCCAGAATAAATCTAGAAGTGATTCAATGACCAAAATCCTGGGATATAAAGTAAATTTGATGGTTCACAACATCGTCCAGCTTTAGTCTCTGCTTACAGCTCTTATTTAATTAGATGATGTGGATTTCTTGCCTTCATTGCAGTGGCAGAGGTGACTCGTGTTCCCGGATGCACAGGCCAGGTTTGGTTTGGGGACGCAACTTTCAAATAGTAAAAGTAAAGTGGAGAAAACTTATTTTAGCTCCACATAAAAACCATGTGCAGTAATAATAAGAATCTACTTACAATCACAAGCATGGTGTGTGATTGTGAGTGATTTAGAATGAGATGAAAAGCAGCAACAAGCAGTCCCATGGTTGATGATGATGCCGTTTGAATCATCACGTTGATGCTCCCCAAATAAGCATCATTGGACTTGTGATCTCCACCATCTTCAGCTAGCTGCTAATGCTAACACTCATTGAGCAGGACATACAGAGAAAATGGTTCAGAGTTTGGAAACGACACTAGTATCCAATCAGAGGAAGCCTTTTTATTCAATTTGTACTAGTAAACAAGGTATTTAACTTTGGATCTCCTGTATCTGAAAATATGAACCGATCACATTTGCAGGGTGAAGTCACGCCTCCCTACAAAGTTTCCCAGCCTCCTCTCGCTGTATCTCCTTCTAACTTCAACTCCAGATGATGCTGCATTCACCGCACCTAGGAAGTTACAACTCCTTTGCTCTTGCATTTTTCTTTGCTGTGGGCATCCGGTCTTATCATTAGTTTTGGAGTTCACAGATAAATGAGTTAATAATGCTTTACAAGAATTTAGTTTAATGTTTTATCTGTTTAAATCTCCCTGTTTTATGTTAAATCTGACTTTTAAGTTACATTTTCTTAATTCTTTACAAGCTGGGAGTTAGAAAGTCCTATCCCTAATTTGTCTGTGAATCAGTGCAGCAGATTGAAGGACCTTACAAAAATAAACATCACAGAAACACCGGCCATGTGATCAACAGCTCTTTATGTCAGCCCCTAGAATATGAAACGCACTACAGAGGAAAGAGCCGACCCGGACGTCTGGGGTTTATGGAGTCGATGGATGACAGAGGAATTGTGTCTTAGGTTCTCACTGGTGTTATTTATCACCCAGCTTGAATTGAGATGTTAATTAATTGACGAAAAAGGAGTCTGTCATGGTGTCATGTCTCTTTGCATTTTTTCGTCCAAGCATGACAGACATTTCATTAAGGCCTAAGCTTGTTGGGGGAAAAAAGAGCAGAATGTCTCCTTTAAAGAAAATTTTAAACATCAAACTTGGATACAAATCCAAAAACTGCTGTCCTGAGGTGTGTGTTACCTCTGCTTTGGGTCCGATGAAGAGGTCTCCCTCCAGGGCTCCTGCCATCACGCGCACATGCTTGGGACGTCCCACACTGGACACAAATTAGTCACACATTTCAAAATACTGCACCCGCCACACAGACACAAAATATGTGAAAGTCAGCTTCAAATATCTTCAAATTCTGGGAATTTCTCCAAGATTGGTCTGAAGGAGGAGGTTGCAGAACACTTACTAGTTAGGGAAGCAGTATTTGGGGATCTGGTCACCTGCGAAACCAGCCTTGATGACCCCCGAACCCTGCAGAGAGGAGAAACGTAACATTTGAGCTCAGCATCACAGGGTTGTACGGAGCGCTGTGGTGGATTAAGCTTTAGAAAGATGGTGGTCATGAGACTGAGCCCAAGGCCACCAGCAGTCACACACTCAGCCTGCAGAAACACTGCATCCCTCTGATTCAAGAGACACTTTGTCCTTTACTTTACTGATGCAATCTAATATGGATGTCCCTATTTGTGTAACCGCAAAATCATTTCATTTTAACTAGTTTATTTCTCTATAATGTCCAAACCAAAACTAACCCACATGCTGACCCACCCCGGGACGACAATCAGAGTTGATTCTCCAAAATGTTTGAAACATTAATTGTAGAAAAGTTAATCCAGAGACACTGACAAACACTAATTACTACAGCAGCAAGTAAGATGAAGAGCGCCAAGTTAGTGAAGAGCTTTCTTTCATTAAACATTTTACTGAAAAAGACACTAAAAGTAGCTACTTAGGCTCTCTTCTGTGTAACTGTGTTATTTGTCCAGCTGTGTTTGCTTAAAAGATTACATTAAAGCTTTTATGATACCTAACTAAAGTTAATCATGTCCACTGGGTTTGTGTATATAAACAACAGTTTGAATCAGAGTAATTGATCAGGAAGGAGAAGTGCATCTCATGCTGGAGAAGCATTGCTCTTTACTCAAACTGAGTTTTACTTCTACAGTTTTATTGTGTAGAAGTGATGTTATAGCTTGTGTTTTCAAACATGTGATGTGAACCATCCAGTGGCTTATGAATGAAAATAATCCAATTTATCCTCAAGAAATTGGCTGGTTACCAGCTATCAGCTGTCCAATTCCAACCACCAGCTGATCCATCAGCACATCTGACTTCCTGAAAATGTTCCCATTCTCTGAGAGTGGAAGCCCACAAGAACACTGATAAAACACTGGTGACCTGTGACTTCTATTAGGAATTTTAGCTTTACAGCCACTTTAAGTGTTTGCAAATTTGTAGTTGTGATTTTAGTGAGCACAACTAACAATTATGGCCATTATCAGGAGATTGTTCTCCTTGTAGCCCAAAATGCATATGTACTTTCACAAGTAAGAGAAACAAGTTTTAAATTATAGGTTGGTTAACATAAAAATATCAATAGATTTTCTTAAATTCTTCATTTTCAGTAATACTTGGGTAAAAAACAGTATGTAATAACACATGAATATGTCTTTTCTGACTGAAATCTGGGGAAACTCCTATGGACAGTTAGTCCTGCTCACGACCTATTTGTAATGCATGCTAAATATTTTAATTATTATATAGCTAAAACGTCAGGATGACTCCTACACTCCTGCTGCCGATCTGTAAATGGAAAGCTAACAGCTAACATTTATGATCCTGCAAACCGAGGCTTGGATAGCCGGTTAGTGCTGTCAGCTAGCTGCAGCTCTAAGCACCGATCGCTTGTAGCTGCACGAATCTTTACAGTTAGCTGTATCTGTGAGCTAAAGTAGTAGCGTTTCAGGTGAAGCATTGCAAAATAATGTATATAACTGCTGCACAGATAATGCGTGTGCTCGCGATCGGCCACGTATGTTGTTAGCTAAAACACAATAGTTGACAAAGCTAAAGGCTAACAGCCAGCGGCCTCGGTTTGGGTGTGGATGAATGACATCATCATACTTACATTATCAATCACAACCGGCTGGTTAGCTAAAATGTCATAGGATTCCATGACGGACAGAGTATTTTGGATATGTTTCTATCGATCCGCGTGCGTCTTCCTCTTCGTTTAGTGTTTTAACCATGTAAAAGATAACGCCCTGTCACTGTGCGCTCCACCGTGTCTACGCCGCCGCTCCTCTGTGCTGGTGCCGCTAAACATAGCCCCGCCTCCCTACCACAACAACCGCATTGTCGTGGCTACTGCTTGATTGACAACAATAATAGCCAATCAATTTGGTGCTTTGTTTGATTGACAAGAAGGAAAACCAAATCAAAGTACTTAATAGAATAGCCATGCGTGAACTTGCTGTCAACTACCGTAGTTACCGCCGCTTTGAGGAACCCCTGGAAACCAAAATAGCATGTTGTAAGACAAATGGTGCCCCGTTTAACTTTCTTGTTTTAAGTCCACATGCTATTAAAACAACAAAAAATTTTAAAAAGTCAGGTGTTGCTTCATAAAAAGGTTGTAATCTTGATTACTTGGTCGTTTTTTTAAAGCTAAAGTTTTTTTTAAAGCTTTCAAGGTTAGATTTTAAGAGTTTTGGCACCGAGGTGGACATTAAAACTGATAGTATTTAATTTCTACAAGGTAAAAATAATTTACAATAAGAAAAACACAGCCTCTAGCTATACAACAAAAATACTTTCTTTAAAGCCCATAAACATTTGAATAATCATATTTCCTACATACTCTGAATGCACCATTACTGCCGTTGACCAATCAGAAACCAGATAAAAGCCAAATCTGACGGGTCTTCTCGTAACGGACCCGTATGAGCAAAACCATAACATAAACCGACTTGAGTGTCCCAAACATTGAACATTTCCCGGTAGGTTCTGGTCTTGTGGTATTAGGGGCTTTAAAAATGGACATTTATATATATATTTTTCCTTAGCATGTTGTTTCTGTTGTCTAAAGTTTTCTTCTTGTGGTTACAGTTATGTTAGCCTCCGAAGCTAACCTTGTTTATCCGTCGTTAGCTTTAGCACGAGAGTTTGAGGACAGGACAGGTGACGCGAGTCAGGGGTTGAGCCTAAGCAACCGATACACCAAGTGAAAATAAAGTAAGAGACAAAAACACTTGATGTAGGAAATGTTTTCGTTTAACTTTTGTTATTAAGCTCAAACACTAGCAGTTTTGCTATTGGTTTCAGTTTGTCGTAAGCGTTGTGTCTAAGGTCGAGTTTGACTCAGTCGCTGGATTTGATATTTGAGGACAATTTTATTGCGTCTTTCTTGTATGTTTTTCCTGCAGCTACAGTACATCCACGATGAACAGAGGTAGGTTTTCTTAAAGTAGTCAGAACATTTATTAAAATTCAATCCGTTTGAATTTTAACCCACTTTTCCAAAATGTTTTTCTGCACTTTGGAAGCTTCAGTGTTATTTTACATTTACGTGAAGGGATTGTGTAAAGAGTATCAGTACAAAAAAGCACACCCTGTCCTGTAATAAAGCTAGTTATCGTGATTGTGCTTAGGTTTGATTTTGTGTCCTATTAAGCCTGTTTAGAAATACATCCCCGGATGAAACTTGATATTAAATTTCAGGCAGCTTGATAGCTAAAATCTACTTCCACATGAAGGGGGTTATCCCTGAATATTTGAGGGTTTCAGTGTCTTGGGGACAAGCAGTATTAAAACTGAAAGCCAGAATTTTTTCATTTTTTTTTAAAAGGACGATAGGTGTGGCAAATTGCCATAAACGAAGGTGTGAATCATGTTTCAGGTCATGTTTGCTCAACAGCTCTCTCTGATGCTGTTAATTTTCTTCTGACTTATGTCTGGCATGTTAAAATTGAGAGTTGAGTTTAATATAATTTCTAAAACTTAAACTATAATATGGTCATAAGCCTTTCCATTTTTTTAAGGGCCAAATATATTTAGGAAAAGAAAAAGATGATGTCACTTCCAGCTGTGATGGAGGTTTCTTCCTGTTTTCTGAACTTTTGTCAAGTGCTCTGAGGAAACATTGTTAATAAATATTCATATTTTTAGGTCCTTTGCAGAGTCTGATGGGTTCAGTGTCTCTGGAAACAGTATCTGTTCAGTAACATCATGGCCCTGACTGAGGAGCAACCTGAGAAGTGAGAGCAGTGTTTCTGACATTTTGTAAACAGATTTTTAGAAATGAATATTATTCATATACATTGATTTTATTTTTCTTATATTCAGAACAATCTTTATAGATGTTTCTCAAGCAGTTTTGACATTATTGTTTTTCACATTAAATGCTGTATATACAACATACTTATACAGCTGTTGAAATATATAGTTTTCAGACATTTAAAAAATATTAATGGACATTTTATTATATATAAAACATTTATCACACATTAGAAATACTTTTCAGACATTTCTGCATACCAGTCCATGTATCAAGTATCTTAATTTTTTTAATTATTTCATGCAATTGAAATGAATAGGTATTAATTATTAATAGCAGCTGATCTACAACATACCAGCTATATTACATGTGTTTTCATATGCATAGTATGTGTATGTGTAATTCTGTGTTTGTGTGTGTGCTGTCCAGACACTGCTGGGTGTGTTTTGCCACCGAGCGGGATGACCACAGTGCAGAGTGGGTGAGCCCCTGCAGGTGTAAAGGGTGCACAAAGTGGATTCACCAGTCATGTCTACAGCGCTGGTTAGATGAGAAGCAGAAAGCAAACAGCGGAGGATCTGTCAGCTGTCCTCAGTGCGGCACCGAGTACCATATCATCTTCCCCAAGATGGGTAAGTGAAGGAATGCAGGTTGTTTTCTGTAACGTGTGTCCCATTGCGGTGAGATGCTTCTTAAAGAAACAAAAATCTTTTGTAGAAGCTTTTATATTCAAGTCAAATGTCTTCACTGCCTCCTACAGGCAGAGAGCTGGAACTGCACACACCGTGATGTCAGGGAGGAAAAGTAAATCTTAGTTTTCCTCTTGAACTTTGATTTAACAGATGTCTTTAAACATGAACTGGATGAGCAATAAAACAGAGTTTTTTGATTCATATATTTTACAGCAGTGTGGAATGATGATATTGTGAATTTTAACACACATTTTTGCTTAAAATCACTTAAATATTTTATAACTCTTACTACAATCTACAGCGAGTCAGGAAAGTCATATGACATTCATAACAATGCTGAGTTTTTTGTTTTACTAAATAAAAAATGTTTGGTTCTGCATAATGATCAGATCTGGTCTCTTGTGGTTCTTCAGGTCTTCTGGTGTACGTCCTGCAGCAGGTTGACAGAGCTCTGTCCAGGGCCAGTCCCTTTGCTGCAGTCGGGGTGGTAGTTGGGACGGTCTACTGGTCAGCGGTCACATATGGAGCTGTAACAGTCATGCAGGTGCACATTGCTCATTCTGCACAGAACACTGAGTTTTCACAGTGTGCAGCCTCCTCACCTCTCTGCGTTTCCACCTACAGGTGGTGGGACATAAGAAGGGTCTGTATGTGATGGAGCGAGCTGACCCGCTGTTTTTGCTCATGGGACTGCCCACCATCCCAGTGCTGCTGGTCCTGGGGAAGATGATTCGCTGGGAGGATTATATAGTGAGGCTCTGGCACAAATACTCCTCCAAACGCAAGCCCCAGTCAGGCACGTAAACACACACACACTCATACATACACATTATTGTTATGAGACAATCTTCTTCATGCTTTATTTTTAATACTTCCAACTAAAAAACATCCTCTAATGAACAACTGTGAGGTGGAACTTGAAGAAATCTACAGTTTTATTTTTGCTGAATCAAAATGACGAAGTTTAAGATGAACAGATTCAAAGTGACTTTTTTTTCATCTAGAATTTATTAAATTTAACTGAGTTTCCTTTTTGAGCTTAGCATATTTAGCCAAACAAGTCAATAAAATGCTTATTTTTTAAAAACAACAAACATCCTGAGCCACAAATTCAGTAACATGAGCTATAATCTATTCTAACTTATAACTTAACTAACCTTTTAACTTGTTTTGGGAGTTGATTCTTATATTTAGAGCTGATCCTTGGGTGTCAGAGTTGGACTTGCACCACTTCCACACAGAGACTAAACAATTTAATTTAAAGAAGTTATCTGTACTGATGGAAAGTTTTCCAGAAATGCATGTCCACAAGGTTCCAATGGAAACGCTGTAGTATATCTGCTAGGCCTGTGAGTGGTGCTGCAATGCTGCCACAGAAATGCACCAAAACAAGAGAAGAAGACATGGAGCATGTGCAGATGCTAACTGCCAATATAGAAGCAGAAGAGGAAGAGGGAGGTAAACAAGTGGAAGATGTCAGAGAATCGTGCAAAGAATATTTTTGAGTGATGAGGAGGTAAAACTTCTGATCGGGGTAAGCCCAGACTATAAGAGACCACACTGCAGGAGCATGTGGACTGGGAGTCCTGCCAGTCCACATATAGTGACATAATAGACGTTAACTCCATCACAAAAGCCCAGGTCACAGCTAAGAATAAAAAAATCTATGTATGATTGGCCTCCGTTGTTGGTTTGTTTATTTGTTTTAGAAACCTTCCCTTCTTATACTATTGCATGCACTAAATAGAATATGATTTGTCAAATAGGGAATTTATGATGCATGCTGCAATTGTGATTTAAAGAAATAACACAAGACATATTCATATAAAATTAAAATATAGTTGTCCTCCGAAGAGGGTGGGTGGTGGTGAGCCAAAAAAAAGAGAAGAAGAAAAAAAGAGTATAAAAATCTCTGAGGTAAATTATTAAGTGGTTTAGGCCATTCCACACTTTTAAACACAGTAACATGTCAAAACTAAGACTTAAGCTAAATAGAATTCACATTTTTCTTTACTGTCTCGCTGTAAAATGGGATTTCCTTTTTATTATAAGAAATAAATATATAAATCTCCGTAGTTCCTGCTCCGAAAAGCCACAATATAATCTTCAGAAATCGGAAAAAAAGCTCTTTATAGATGAGGATGAAAAGCTAACGGCTTTTCAAAACTTGAAAAACATTGTGGCACACCCTCCTTTCTGTGTCCACTTGTTGCTGACAGCAGTGGTAGAAGTGCTCATTAGGTCCTGCTGCACAAAGACAAAAAGCTTGTTGTTGTTGGTTTTATGCATCTCTTCCTGGGGAGGCTGGAGTGATCAGATAAAGATGCACCTAGGTTGTACACGTGGTAAAGATTAACAGTGTCTGACTCCCAAAAATTGCTGATTCTGCGTGGACGAAAAGTCCAAACAATAGGCAGCTGTAGCGGATTCACCTACACCTACATTCCCATGTAGACAGGGCCTAAATGTTAATGTAAAAGATTAACACGGCCTGTGTGTCACCTCAGGCAGCAGTGGTTACCTTCCCCGTGTGCCTGCCAACGAAGCTGGTGCAGGAGATCACCTGTCCGTGTCCAGGACCCTGTGTGGAGCTCTCGTCTTCCCCTCCATCGCCAGTCTGGTGGGGCGGCTGCTCTTCCGGAAGGTTTCCTCTAACCTGCAGCGCACTATTCTGGTGAAGAGACCCCAAACACAAATGCATGGAATACAAACATGTTTATCTAAATTGCAAAAGCATCTTAGACCACTGAAGTTTTGTTTCCTATCTTTAAGTTTTGTCCACTCGTCCTTCTCTGTCTCCACAGGGCGGCATCGCGTTCGTGCTGATTAAGGGTGTGTTAAAGGTGTATTTCAAGCAGCAGCAGTACATCATTCAGACCAACAGACAAATCCTGAACTACCCAGAAAGACGTGAAGGTGGACGGACTGAGGATGAGGACGACGATGCAGAGCAAAGCGGGAATGAATGACAGTGACAGATGCCAGGAAGAAAGAGAAAACAAAGACTGGGGGGGGGCGGAGATGATTTTAACTTGAACACTGTATGGAGGAGTGAAGGCTGTTGCTGTAGAAGGTGAGGAGGATTTATTTAACATGTAATTCTGCTGTAGTTGGATCCCAAACAGTAAAGTTAGCTGAAGACACTGGTGGTGCTCCGATGCCTTAAATTCTCACTCATGAAGATGTTGACTCAACACACAGTCTTGCCTTATATTTATATTAGAATTTGCATTCTGGAAATTTTTCACACCTCCTCCGGTGTGAATATGTGCTGGTTTTTAGTTTTCTTTGAGTATAAATTCAACATTTTTATGCTTTGGCTGTTGAACAGACAACCACTTCTCTCGGTTTGGTGACTTTTTAAACACTGAACTATTATAGATGGAAGTTAATGCTGCTTGCAGCTTTACAGCTCCCCTATGCTAAAT
The DNA here is from genome assembly GCA_037177055.1 of Atherinosoma microstoma. Taxonomy (NCBI): domain Eukaryota; kingdom Metazoa; phylum Chordata; class Actinopteri; order Atheriniformes; family Atherinidae; genus Atherinosoma; species Atherinosoma microstoma. Next base: position 2,227,149 of record JBBBVU010000020.1, read on the forward strand.
AATTTGTCTGGGGACCTGAGAACTGTAAGAAACTAAGCAGGAAACATAAAGTAAAGGAATTTGTAGGATTAATTGGATTATTTTGAACAAAGAGAATAAGGTGTAAACCAGGGGTCCTCTTTGTGTTTATGGTAAAAGTATGTTTGCATGCACTGAAATTAATAACTGAATGCAGATTTTCCTAAAACATCAAATATAGTCATTTAAACAGGGAAATAGAAAAAGCAGCTATTATTATTATTATTATTATTATTATTATTATTATTATTATTATTATTAGACTGCTGCTTTCTCTCCTGCAGTGAATCGTTAGTTGATCAGACTGATCTCATTCTGCTTCTCATCAGTCTCAGGTTCCAGCTTTATTATGTGTTTGCTTTGGTTGCGGTTCCCCAGGAAAGTCTCTTTTAAAATGAAAAATATGTGTATGTTAAATGCATGAATATGTTCTCCTGTACAAAACAGTCCAGTCTGCTCTTAATGAAACTAACTCAACACCATTTAGATGTCTGAATGATTCACCTGGTTATGCAGTTTCATTCTTTGATACTTAAAAAAAAAAAAAAAAAAAGAGATCAGCATCTTGTCTCAGCAGCTGTAAGTCATATAGACCGGTGGTTGATAAAACATCACATCACTGATTGCTCTGTAAGTTTTCCTTCCCGAGCTTATTGCTGTCATTGATTGAATTTTATTCAATAATTGGCTTAAAAATTACTTGAAAAGAGATGCTTCCAAACATCCCTGAGAATCTTTATTATCGCTGTAATCCAATAATAGTATGTCCTCTGAATATTTTACAGATGGGATCTGCTAACAGATAATTATTCAGGATATATATCAATACTGTTTAATATATAATTACTAACTTATTAAGCATTTTTCTTTCTAGTACAGTTATGATGTAATTCTTTACAACTGCTGTCAATCAAGAAAGTTATCTGGTTTTAAATTTATATTATGTAACTAAGGTTGTAAAATATTTCAGATGAATTGATCTGCAATATCACCATTCACAATGTCAACAGCATCATGACCACTAAGACATTTTGACATGGAGGAGGGTGATAACGGATGTATTATTGAAGGCTGCATCCCAGTTAGAGGAAGCTCTGCTTTTTTGTTGATTCTACAACTAACCAGCATGCAGCGGTGGATTACAGCCCTCATTAATACACCTAAAGTTAGTACCATATATTAAGATGTTTATATATCACAAGTCATATCCGTATTGCAATACATAAAAATAATGTTTTCCTAATCTTATGCAGTCTTTAACTTCTCCTCTGTGGCACTGTTATGTTTGTCTTTGTTTTGTCCCATACATCCATTTTTCTATACCCATTTAACCCAGTTCAGGGTTACAGCGGGACTGGGGCCCATCAGGTGTGAAGCAGGATACAGCAACCATGCATGCTCTCACAGAAAAGCTCCAGCTAAAGTTCAAACCAGGAACCTTCTTGCTGTGAGGTGACAGTGCTAAACACACCCTGCAGCCAAATCCATAATTTCTTTAGTTCATAATAAAAGTACTCTGGTGTTGTTCATAATTATTTGGTTCCTGGCTTTTCCTGAAGACACAATCTGACTGGAGTTTGTTGCTTTGGGATATAATGAACTACTCCAACATGTCTAGAAAGGAGTATTTCTTAGTTTTACTCCACCGTGGGATCCTGGTTTCACTTGTTGCACTACTTCTTGTTGCACAACTAATGCACACTTGCTCTTGTTGGAGATGCAAAAACTGATGTGTCTGCAGTTTTTTGGAATATATCAAGCACATTTTTTGTTGTTGATATTGCTGCCTTGAAGCTGCTGAAATTGAAGCCCAAAAAAGTGCCATTTACATTTATTTAAGAGAAAAGAGATTTGGTTATAGTTAATAAAACTGTTTATTATTATTATTATTATTATTATTATTATTATTGCTATAGAGCTTTAATGGCACAATTTATGTCCAATGTCTGTCTGTTTAAAGAGCTTTGTGAATAACTTGTTTAATAAAGCTCAGAAATCAAAAGGATGTTTCATTATTTTTCATGTAGCTCCAGACCACTTTATAAGATTACAGCAAAGTCTGACTGCACAGAAACCAAATATAAAGACATAAGAGTTGGATTAACACTTGAATACACTAGTGTATTTAATCAGGGTGTATTTTGAGCTTGTAATACAAGAATTTCTCATTTAAATATATACGTAAAGTTTTATCAAAAATGGTGAAACAAAACATGTGTTTCTTGTTTATGTAAGTAATCACCCTGCAAATTTTCATGGTGATATTTCGGTTTGTTTTTTCCTCACCCACCCAAAGCCTTTTCCACAAATAATAATTTCTAATAGAAAGGAATCCAGTTTTACGGACCTATTTCTTAAGCCCATGACATCCAAATTCTCTTTTTGGCATTTCAAAATCTCCCATTTGTTGCACTTACATAAAAAGATTTTAAGTTTTTATAGTTATTTATTTCCTGCCTGACAGTATAAACTTAAGTTTGCAAATTGTTTTGTTTGTCAAACAGGCTTTTTACCTTTACCTCCATTATCCTGTATTCTGTATTACCTTATGCTAATTATAAGATGTATGTATGTATGTGTATGTATGTGTATATATAATATATATATATATATATATATATATATAATTACACACACACACACACACACACACACA
>JBBBVU010000020.1:2265397-2278097 GCA_037177055.1 Atherinosoma microstoma
GGTGCTAAAATAGCATATAATTGCCTAAAGCTGACTTTGACAGGCTTGGAAAAGCATGATATAGCTCCTTTAAGCAATCCCGGTGATTTTGTTTTTATTCAACACTGGACAACTACCTAGCAGTGAATGTGCTCTTAGAAAAATATTGAATAAGTTAGAAAAATTTGAAATACAGAGAAAAGTCTTTAGAAATCAACTGTTGTTGTTATTCTTTCACATCAGTATGTGGTGGCCATGATGATGAATTGAATTGGATTGAATTGAAATGAATTGATCTTAATTGAAGGGGTGGACTCTCTTCATTTCCGGAGTTGCTCCCAGTGAGAGGCATTGAGAAGGTGTGGTTATATTCATTGCCCTCCAGCTTGGTGTCTGTACATTGGGGTTTACCCCAGTGGACGAGAGTATCCTCCCTCCGCCTTGGGTGGGGGGATGAGTCCGGACTGTTGTTTGTTCATATGCACCAAACCGCAGTTCAGAGTGTCCACCCTTTTAGAGTCCTAACAATACTTCGGGCTGCACGGTGGTGTGGTGATAAGCACCGCAGCCTCACAACAAGAAGGTCGCTGCTTTGAAGCGGTACAGAAAATGGATGGATGGCAATACTTCTAATTGTGGCTGTTCTGGATATTTAAAAGAAAAAAAACATTTTCTTTCCCAAAGGAATTAATAATCACTGTAACAATATGATCATGGATACAGGTGTACATCATAGAGCTCAGGGTTCTAACCCTCATTTGTCATGTCTGACAGAGGTAGTGTAAATGGTTCTGGCTCCTGTTTGGATCATGTGTGTGCAGGTATTCTGAGCGTATCCAATCCTGAGGAAAGTCTAGAAGCATAGGATCTCCCATCTGGCTCAGGAACGCCTCGTTACTCCCAGAGGAAGGGTACGATGACAGACATCTAAGCTACCTGTGTATGAAACAGGGGACAAATGCACAAACAGTTGTGGAAGGAACAGTGAACGAAAGCACGTTTAGTCAGATTTATTGACAGGAAGCTAACAAAGGATGTCCATGAGCTTTTGATGCTTTCTGTGCAGTCAGGTTATTTTTTTTTATTCCTTAAAGAAAATGTAATAAGATAAAACAATTGCATCTTTTCAACAAAGGCACCTTCACAATTGAAATTCAGAAGATTGAAAAGTTCTCTGGTTTCTGCAGGAAAAAGCTAATTTTAAAGATCACCACCGATTTGTTCCAAGATCTTGCTTGAAAAATGTGATTATGAAAAACAGCATTTTGACCCGAGGGAGCACAAGATAAAAGGTCAGCAAAATATACAAAAATTCCTGTCTGTGAATGTCAAATGTCAGATTTTACAGCAGTTTGCCCAGTGATGTCTTGCTATGAAACAATGTGCTGAAATCTAGCCTTAAGCAAAAGTATCCAGATGCTGAATAAAACTACGGTGTCCCCATTTACTCTTACATGCACATGAAGACAGAGCTTCTTCTGCAGGTTTTGATCTTGGTCCTTCTGCACAAGCACCAAAAATGAAACCTCTTATTTTGAATGGGATTTTTCTTGGCTGCCATGGAGCCACCTGTCCTCCTGCTCAGCCCTGCCCATGTGCTGGCACACGCACTTGAGCTCTTCGCTGAAGACTCCTGTCAGGAGTTTCTTTGTGGATGAACAGATGTTTGATGCTTATGTCAGGCATCTGTCAGTTATGATCAGCACTGTGCTGCTGGTTATGCTGGGAAGCTTCTTTTAGTTGCTTGGTTACCTGTGCAGCTTTGCAGGAATGTGTTTGATAGATTTGAATTAATGTTGTTAGATGTGAAGCCTGTTTGTGTGAACCAAAACTGCAATCCTGTCTGATGTAAACATTTTAAGTGTTTTTTTTTCTCTTTCTTTTTTCTGGCCAATCACTCAAAACGCAGTGTTAATAAACAGTTTAAAATATTAGAAAGGTTGTAAAGAACTCAAAAGTTACACCTGTTGAATTACTTTTAATGAACATTTTTCAACAAATCAATAAAGATAAAACATTTTTACAGATCCAGTCCCATGTTAACAGGAGCTCTTCTTTAATAACTTTCTCACCAACTGAACTTGTCAGTTCATGGATCGTTATGAGTTTATGGGACCAAAACTGCCTCCCAAAGTTGCTGTCTGGATTCCAAAATGGGATCTTTCTGAGCTACTGAAGCTATGGCTGGGTCTGTCTCAACCTGAGACAGTGCTTCATATTTACAGAAAAGTCAGAAATATGTCTTTCTCTTTATTATATCTTCCTATACGAGCTAAGACTGGTTACAGGCTAAATTTCTTCACATTTCCATGCTGTAGATTACTTTAAAATCAACTAGCAGCCTTGCTAGCCTCCTGTTGAATGAAACTGGATCATGTTGCTCTAGCTTAGGCTTAGTCAGCACTAAGTAACTTGAATACTGAGGCACTTTCAAGCATTCTTTATAGTTTATATTTAGCTTCAATGTGAAAATCTTGATTAAATGAGTTAATATCTACTTCCTAAATATACTCATTAAAGACTAAATATCACGTTCCCCACATTATCTTAAAACTAATAAACTAATCTACTATATAACTAAAGTTACGCTGCTAAACAGTTTCATGCTATTACATAAGGTTAAGAGTTTTACATTATGTTAGTAGTTGTTCTTGCACATGTGCAGCCAAATGTCAACATTTTTAAAGGATAACTACTTAGGAAACTACTTTAAAACCGACTACTAACTGGTGTAGTGATACTGGTGATCCATACATGTCTGGAAAGACGTTTTTGTCCTCCTCCAGTGACCTGTTAATTACCTGAGGTGGTACCTGGGGTGTCCAATCAGATTTCAGAGGTGGCCAGTGCCACTGTGGCCGCTCCTTTACCTCCTGCTGCCTTTTCATGTGAGTACATGGGCTTGGTGCACCTGGGTTACAAAAGATCCAGAGATCAGTGCACTCGTTCTTTTCTCTCATTCCGCGTGCAGCTGCCCACTCGTGTTCTTTTCTTTTCCGGATCAAGTCATAGCAGTCATGTAGTACCCAACACCCCAGTTGAAGAGGTAGATGATAACCTAGAATAAAGGCACCTTATTCTTTGAAATTACAGGAGGTAAAGAGGTATCATTTGGGCCTTACCATGTCTGCCACCTCTTCTGGTTAGAAAAATCCTCTTGAATTAAGCAGAGTGGATGGGACTCTGGCTCAGGATTGTGATCTTGTAGTTTCTTGTTTGACTTTCATTCAGACCTGCTTAATGTTGACTGATACAGAAAGGTAAGTGGGTGTTACTTGGTGAGATTTGTGAGCATCAGACTGACATCCAAATGTGTCTGAAAAGTGGATTTTGCCTTTGTCAAAGTTACCAAAGTCAGATGTATTTTTTCTTTGTTGTTTTGTTTCCTTTAAAAAAAGAAAACTTAGCTGTGAATGTGCTCTGTACCGATGATTCATCCAGGAAAGATTACAGACCACTCAGGACTTGATTCTGACTCCTGTAAAATCATCTGTTAGGACACAAACACGTGTTACATCCAGTTACTGTCAGATAAAGTGCTTCTGATGATGTGAGGGGGCTGTAATAGCTTCTTATTTGTGTGTGTTTTTTTCTTTTCATGACAACTACAAAACCTGCAGAAAACATTTTTAAGACCTGTGTTTAAACTCTGTGGGGTACACCCCCCACACAGTCCAAGATATTCTGTTAAATGTAATAAGAATAATAAAAAAACAAGAATAAAAAGAAATGCAATGAAACTCATGAGGCTTTGATGTGGCAATGTGTGCACTGACATTCATTCTGTGTGTTTTGGTGTCATTCCAGCCTACAGGAAACAGCAGAGATGACGGTGTGTGGGTTGTGAAACAGGAGTACTAGTGATGCCATCACTTCACACCAGCAGTATTTTGTCTTTATGAGAAGTGCTTGCGTATGCAGGTAATTTATCAGGGTCACTGATCAGAGTTTGATGACCGACATCTGACACTCATTCCCTCCTCTGTCCTCTGTTTACTTCCTCTTTGCTTCTTTTCCTCCCACAGCGCTGCTGTGTCAGATGACTGTGTCGGTCCATCACCCATCAGAAAGACGATACTCTGGGTGAGGACACTGAGCATTGGCTTCTAATAAGGGAAGCTATATAAGAGGTTATTAATGTGTAACTAATGTCTTTATTACACGGAGCCTGGAGTGTGCTCTTTAATCATACCCACTGCTTTTAATTTGAACCAATTAATAATTCATTATCAGTTTTAAATAATGAATTTGAAGTTAATAATGCATTTCATGGCACAAAGCTAAAGAAGAGATATTAAATGAAATCTGACAGTCATGTTGAACAAATTAATTTCTTTCTTCTGTCTGCTGCCAGCACACGCAGCAGCAGCTGGCTGGTCGGAGCTCCTGCTGTTGATCTGTCAGCTGAAATGTTTTGTCACATCTCTTAATTAAAGACTGCGGGGTGTAACGAGTCTTTAGATAAATGACAACCCACACTAGAAAACAGTTAATAAATGCTAAAGGAGGAGATTAGTTTAGTTTTACTGATAAAAATGAGTGTTGTTTTTCAAACTTCTGTTTCAAATTTGGCTTGTTTGTTGCTTAGATGTTACTACGGGAGGCAGATTTGTAGTCTTTGAAATGTGCAAGCGGATGTTAAAACCCTGAAAACATGGAGAGGCTTGTTTTTGTGCATAAATGGAAGAAATTAAAGAATGAGCAGTCTGAATATGCATGCAAATGTCTAGTAGGGGTGAAGGGGGTGATATTCTTGAGACTGAACATTGGTCTATAAAGCGTTTGAAAGATTGAATGTAGTAATTGGTACATTTTTCCTCTTTTTCTTACTCTCATCCATAAATTACTGCAGCTTAAGTTTCACCAATACATCATTGTTCCATCTCTCTGTCTGTGTTTGTACATGACATCCAGTTTCCTCGTCTTGTTAGTGGTAATTTGGCCACAAATACATTTAGAAAGAGGAAGGAGGAGGTCATAGAGGATGTTAGTGAACAACTGAATAGGTGGTAGAGGTGAGAATATTTTATGAAACTGAATTGAATCTTGAACAATCTCTCAAACCCTCTTCATGCCTTGGACGTGCTCAGCAGAGCACATTCAGAAACAGATTGATATAAAAAAGAATTAATAGGTTGTAGCTTCATGTTTTAAAAATACACGGTTACACAGTGAGAAATAATCTCCAGGGTCAAGACTTAGTTTTGCTTTTCATAGGTCACGATTCCCTGTTGGGTTTCATTACCATATTATCATTTACATCCATGGATTGTGGACAAGCATACCTACTACTTGTTCTCTGACAAGACTGAAAATGTATAAGATGAAGTCTTTACTGTCTGTGGGATGACCTTGTCTGGATATAACCAGTTAGAGTGTTGTGGCTTTTGAGCTGGGACTATATTATTTCTCTGTGAAATGTGGAATCAAAGTAAACTTAGCATAAAAAATTAAGGACATTTCTTTGTTGTAAGAACACATCTTGGCAATAAATCTTATACTGTTGGGAAAACAGTTTTTTTTTTCCTTTTCAATGGTGCCATATATTTATCAGGAAAATGTTTTTGTGGGATGATCCCGCAGAGTTGAGTATGTGGGTTATGCCCATGAAAAACTAGCCAAATCCCCTCTGCCAATGGCAAACAGCTTATTCTGCTTTTGCTCTTGTTTTAAACCGCTGGCACCCCAGGTGCTGATAACCAGGTGCCTGATTGGCAAGCAACAAGTGCACTGGAAACGGGACATGTGGAGAAACATTACATTTTGCGATGAGTCCAGATTCTACAGGAACTTGGATTGTAGAGTGAATGTATGGAGAACAATATGCTGACTGTTGCACCATCAGTATTACAGCTTTTGGTGGCAGCAGTGTGATGGTGGGGGGCAGCATCTGTCTCACTGGAAAAACAAAGCTTGTCATCACTGGAGGCAATCTCAGTGCAGAGAGATATCGAGATGAGATTCTATAACCAGTGGCAATCCTATAGTCACCACAGTCTGGTACCGAACTCTGTCCTCCAAGATGACAACGCTCACCCCCACAGAGTGAGGTTTATCAGAGACTACCTCCTGAATTTGGGAGTGGAGAAGATAGAATGGCCTATACATGAAGTCCTGACCTCAACCCCACTGAACACTGTGAGATCAACCTGGACATGCTGTTTGTGTCAGAGTGACCAACACAACCACACTGGCCTACTGGTGACAAATGGTATGAAGAATAGGATGCCATCCCACAGCAGTGTGTGACCAAGCTGGAGGTGCCAGGCTATTGTGATTGTGTGGTTCTTCCATGTGCTACTGAGGCCCCTGTTTGTTAAACCAGCAATGTTGGGCACATTTTAAAAAGCAATTAATCATAGTTACTAATTATTTCTCCCAAAAAGTAATGGCGTTTATTCTAACCCCATTATTCCCATCACTGTAAACCACACCAAACAAGAATCAATAGCAGAATAAGCGGTTTGCTGAAAAGATTGAGCAAGGTTTTCGTGGGTGCATCCCACATACTCAACTTTGCTGTTCATTCCACAAATGTACTTTCTTTATTAAAAGGAAAATAAACAGCCTTTCCAACAGTGTAAAATTTATTGCCAAGAAGCATAGTTACAACAAAGAAGTAATCCACCTTATTTTGCTGGTTCTCACAATCCCCGCTCCCTCTCCTCATTCATAATTTAGCTGAGCATGAATGCTGCCTTATTAAAAGGTAACAACTGTTATTACAGCATGACTTAATCTGAACATATTTTATGAGGTTTTGTGCAGATTAAATGAGAAATGATTGAGACAGAGAGGTAGAATTAAGTACTCAACCATTTAGATTGTTCAGAGCTGCAAACCCCACCCTAACAGTACTGTTAGGATTACCTCCCATCTGGGGCTGTTTTCATGGTACACTGTTTATAGTCCCTGTGGTGGGGAAAAAGACCATCCAGTAGTAACTGATCTTTAGGGAAAACTCCTGCGGTAAAAATATATCTTGAGATTTCAAAAGCAAAATAAATGGGAAATTCCACCACAGCTGCAGCAGCCTGAGAGGGAACAGATAAGGCTTTGGGTTTTAACTCTAACACTCTGGAGGAAATATTAATGTGGAAATCTTGAGTCTGCATAATAAAAAGCATTGTTTAAACAGGTAAATGTCACCTATTCCGAGTCTGAAAAGGGGTCATATCACCATGATAAACCTATTCATTTTATTATTACAGACTGAATAAATGACATTTCCTTTATTCTTGATTAAACAAGGCATTAATTAAAAAAGGGAGAAAAAAAGTCACTTTATTTCTTATTTTATTTTTAAGATATTTAAATCCTTCACAGAAATAATCGCGTTAACACGCCTGTATGCAAATCAAGTTCAGATAAAGGGTGTGTAACAACATGCAGTGAGAGCCATAATGAATCTGATCAAAGAGACTGAGTCTAGAGATCTGAGCACTGGTTAATATCTCTGCCGGTACAGAACAGGCGTGTAACACGTGAACTGAACCTGTTCACCTCCTCACTGACATTATTTTAGCATCTGACATGTGAAGCTTTGGATCAAAGTGTCACATCAGAATTAGGATGGCTATTAAAGTGCACAACGGTCTGTGTGTCATGGTGGCGGTCGGGAATCGCCCTCATTAATCGCTGATGGAGAAACTCTGCTCTGTGGCCCCTCTCCACTTGGAGGATCAGAGGGCCAAGCAGGCAGCATTTCATCTTCTTGATGAGCAGATTCCTACCAGTCTAATTGATTTGAACCTGAGACTTCCAGCTAAGTGGTGATTTTTTCCTGATTGTTACCCTGATGGCAGAATTAAAAGAACTACAGCATGAAAACACAGAAAGCCTGAAGTCACATCGGTGGCTTTGTCTGGATGTGCTTTTTGCTCTTTTTCAAACACAGTGATCTATAAAAGATCACTCTGGTGCCCCACTGATGTTCACAGCATATTTGGATTGAGAGAAGCATCCAAAATTAATCTGACAGGAGACAGATAAGGTCAAGTTTCCTCTTTGTCTGTTTGTCCAAAACAAAAGCAGCAGGAAATGCCCTGCTGGAAGGGTCAGAGGGTAAGAAACGTCAGGGCCTGAGGCGACGGTGGGCTCACGAGAAGGTCATGCTAAAGTTTTAAGATTTACCAGTACATATTACAAAATGGAACAGAATGCTTCGCTACTTTGCAGACTTTAAAGGTGTAATTGATCAGTTGAATTGATATTTTTCACAGCGTCATTCCTGAACTTTAAGTTTAGAATACAATACAAGCTCCCCTGAGATGTATAAGATCCTCACCTGGTCTCTCAGGCTAAGTCCAGCCCCCTTCTGAAAGAAGCTCATCTCAGCTGCTTCCATTTGTGATCTCATTCTTTTGGTCACTGTAAATCTCATGACCATAGGTTGCAACGTAAATAAATCGAAAGCTGTCTTTCAGCTTAGCGCTCTCTTCACCGCAGCAGATTGGTGCAGTGCCGCTGATGAAACGCCAAGCAAAGGTCATCTAGTACACTTATGAACCACCTTATGCCCAAACATGGTGTTTGTTATGGACAAGCATGGAAGTGCAACAACTGAGCACCATTCAGGTTCAAATCTGAGGTTGTTCCTACCAATCATGCCCCTCCAGATTATTCCATCATTGTCAGATGAGCATTAAGGTCTCCCAGAAGAACAATGGAATCCAGCCAGGTTCTCTGAGCTTCTGTCGTGAAGGCATCAGTTCAAACAGGGAAGCCCAGTCTTCCCTTTCCTCAGCCACTTCTCCCAAAAGCGTCCCCAGACCTCTTCCTGGTGGGACATGCCTCTTTTCCTGTAGCCAAAGTTAAATGTGTTGAATGCGTGTGAAAACAATTTATTTAAATCAGAAATCACCAGAACAAATACATCAGCCTTCACAGTTGTCCATTTTATTTTTAGAAAATGCCATTTCCTCACAATCTTTTAATTTCTCGCGCATCAAAGGGAAAAACAGAAAAGTCCTGCAGAAATATATACCTTTATTATTCTGGATTTGTCACATCCACCAAAAAAAACATGTTCAATTTTCAATGGATCTCCTTTCTACTGAAGTTACTGTCTGAGCATGTTCTTTGACCCATGACCACCTGTCACACATTCACCTCATCACAACCTTCACAGTTTGACCTGAATGTCTGCAGACAGAGCATGACCTGGGTGCTTTGTCACACTAGATATGCAATAGGTATTAAACTCACAAAGCTCAGAGCACCTTATTGAAAGTAACAAAATGGGCTGTGGTGGTCTTGGAGTGGCTGACTTGCTTCTTTATGGATCTTTGTCAGGGATGTTGTAAATCTGGAGGCACTCAAAGTCTTTCAAAGGTTACTGCATCTCATCCCAAAGGTTTAAGTTCAGACTTCCCTCAAGTGCTAATTGATTATTGATTATTCAGCTTAAATGATCTGTAAATTACACCGATATCTCCGGGAAATTAAGGTCTAATTGAAAAGGAAATGGAGAAGGTATCAGGAGTGGTGGTTGTTAAGTCCCTGCATTTATATGTGAGGTTTAAATCAATATGAGAAAATGATGTGGAAGCTGGAAATGGTGCATCAGTTTCCTGGAAAGACAAGATTACCGATTCCTCGTGACTTTAAACAGCAGCTCAGCTTGGTAATCAGTGACTAATGATGTGATGTAGCTGATGTCTGTGTGTCAACCACTGACAAATTACACTTCCAAGTTTCATCTGGATTTCCACAGACTGACTCAGTGTGATTTCTGCTTATCAACTAACAGTTCAATTCTTCGCTCTTTGTTTCCTGGAAACCGTAGCAACCAGCAGTTTTTCCCTCACAACGGGCACCGCAGTATGTGGGCAATTTCTTGGAAATGTAGTTCAGAGTTAAAGAGCAGAAAAGTTTTCATAAATTGAAGGCTGTTTCTATAAAAGCCACATTAGGAACATGAGGTTGTCTGACCTGGTGATCCTGGATGATTGCAACGTTGCAGTGACAGGTTTTATGCTCTACATCGCGCAGTGAGGTGGAAGGTTAGAAATGCTTCTGTTGTGTTTGTGTGGCTATGCGTCTCTGCTGCTTTATGTTTGTGATCATCTGTTCTGGTGCTGTAGACGTGGAAGGTGAAACAAGGACAAACTGTGTGATGTTAATATCTCTGGCCATGTAAGTCAACATCACAACAGCCCCACGACTGCACGATGTTTGAATGCGTGTCACTCGCAATTAGTGCATGCTTGTGTTTGTGTTTATCAGCAGTGGTGGAGGATGGTTTTTTGTGGTGCTGGATTAGAGCCCAGTCGCTGATGTAAAGTGCTGTGGCAGTCAAACACACAACGCCGCACCACATCACCAATACAACGGCCACAACGCCACCACCGTCCATACCGATAAACCACTTCTGATAAATGTGCAGTTCTGACTCGGACAACTTTAACTGCAGTTGTGTGCGTGTGTTACGTCCAGTAAATGGAGGTCAGCAGGAGTACAAGCACAGAAACGGATCGTGGTGCTTAAGGCTATTCTGGAAAGAAGACGAAGTAGAGAGCCCTGCTTTGCATCCTCATTATCAGACTGAAATAGGCTGAAGAAACAAAATATGAAAAAAAAAAACAGCCATTAAATTGTATGTAATTTGGAAAACAGAAAAATAAACAATCAAGTAAATTTGGTTTATTTAAAGATAATTTTATGTTGATAAGAAAACTGTTTTCATGATTTCCCCAGTGTTGAATTTATTCTTCATGTTTGCAACAAAAAATCCAACATTCATGATTTGAAGGAAGTGGCCTCAAATGTGAAAAAAAAAACAACCAAAATAATAAATGAATATGTCGATAAATGAACTTTAGTGTAAGTATATGGCACCGATAAAAGACATGTTATCTTGAAAAAGAAGGTTAGCAAGTACTGTACGAGTCCATTTAGGGTGCATTCACACCAGGATAGTCCGGCTAATTGGGCATCTCGCACCTTCCTTTGGTTTGGTTCGCTTTCATACTTTATTCAAGCGGATTGAACCACCTGGGCAACGTCCCACAGTTACAACATCTGCTCACTAGGAGCGATATTACCGAAAACGACCTCTGTCCAAGAAAAAAGAAGAAGAAAATCTGCCTCATCGATTGGTCAGTGTGAGTGTGTCCTTAGATACAGTCCATCAGTCAGATTTATTAGAATTGTTCCATCTAATGCAAATTACTGCATTTATTTAGACATAAATAGTCATGAGTTACAACCTTGCAGAAGGATGCAGACCTGAGTAGCTCGCTCAGGTTTCATGAAACAAAAACTGAACTTTATGGCTGTCAAGAAAAAGACCACATGAGGCACAGACTCATTAGCAGGACCTTGGAAACGGGTCCAAACTGAAGGAGTGATGCATGGAGCTAAATACTGCCAGTCTTGAATAGAAGTGAGAATGGGGAGGATTCGTCTAAGATCAATATTCAAGCGATCCTGGGAAAAAGGCAATGTTTGTTTTTCGAAAACGTTGGTGGGGAGTTTTTGGCTTATAAAATGTTGGAAGACACTTCAACAAGTGCACCGTTTAAAGTGTGCAGCACATTGTATTGATCATATGATACAAGCACATACAAATCCCTTTCAATTGACATGAAACGCTGTTGTTGCCTTCAGATACGCTTCAGTTTTATACCTGAAGTTAAATCAGTCGAACAGTTGGACTGCGCGATGGAAAAAAGAGCCCACAGTGATTACTGGCTTTTGGAGAAATCCTATTTCCTCTTCTTGTATTGACTCTATCTAAAAAGTTTCCCAGTGTTTTTCCTTTTTAATGAGTCCTCACAGTAAAGCCATAGCTAACAGGATTAACACTGATCTCTTATTTGCCTACTTCAGTGTGCATCAGATGAACATGGTGGACAGTTTGAGCTCATCCTCTGATTGCATTTATTATTTCTTCCTCCTCATCTGTTCACATCTGATCTCCACAGCATTTGGCGGCTAATCCTGAGACCTGTGGCTGTGTGGGCAATGCAAGTGTAAAGAAGCATGTTTGAATACTTGAAACTCTTCATCCCGCAGACATGAATTTTAAAAACCATTTTCATGCATATATCAATGATTAGAAACAGTGTTGAAGGAATTAATATTTTGGACGTCACTGTTACCAGAATGATTTCAGGTATGTTAAAATGATTTTGTTTGACAGTAATGGTTCTCATGGTGGAATTTCAGGTACAGGGCACATCATGATGGCACCAGAAAAGGCTTCAAAGAAACAGTTGGTAGGTTAAATACTCACAGGTGAGCTCTGCTTATTGTTCAGTTTATTTTTATTTGTCAGGGACCACGCACAAAAAACATTCATCTCAGATGTGAGAAGATGTATTGTAATTGTCCCGGGCCAGGTAAACAAATAAATACAGTTAAATTATAATAAATACAATTAAAAAAAGGCAGCATCCCATTTCAATCAGACTCATAACAATAAAAACTGAAATCATAAACCCATTCCACTATTTCGCTTCTTATTTCATAGCGTTAACAACAGCTTTTTAATATTTTATGTGGTGTAAAACATTACAACACCTAGGCCCTGATTTACGAAAGGTTTGCGTGTACTAAAGCAAGTGCTAACTTGATTGCACTTTCTGATCTTTTCTGTTCGTATTAATATATTTGGAATTCCAGAGGAGAGGATTGTTGAAACCTATCGCCTATCCAGCGTTGCAATATTAGAATTGCTGGATGAGTTGAGGGCTGATTTAGAATCTGTCACAAGGAG
>JBBBVU010000020.1:2287950-2301325 GCA_037177055.1 Atherinosoma microstoma
AATGTTACTTGACTGTGGAAGTGGCGAATAAACGACGCTCGTAAAAGTGGTCTCTGGTGTGCATGCGGACAAAACATCCTCGGACAGCATGTCATTTCTTCTCCGCTCTCTGTATGTCTGGTGTTAACTCCGACGCGAACACGCCACCATCAGCAGACAAACAGTGTTAACCACTGCCCCCCCTCCATGTCACACAGACACAGACAGCAGCAATATTCATTAAGTAAAGCTCTGTGTTCACATTCACCTTTTTTTATGACAATTAAAGTTTTCCACTGCTGTTCGAACAGCTAAGAAATGAGCAAATCCTTCCAGATTCCATTGACATGGTTAAGAAAATAGTCCGATTCTCATCTCTTCTGCTCTGACATGCACAGAAATGCCACCTGAGCAATGGCAGAGGGTCTGCTTCTGGTGTTTGCCTGGAGTAGTCTGTTGGTAAGCAATTTTTAAATTTAGTTTATTTCATGAAAGTCTGTTTTATGCATTTTTTCAATAAAAAAAAATTACAGTTGCTATTTGATATTTTTATGAGACCTTAAATGAACTACTGAACAACAATCAAATTAATGAATAAAGGCCAAAGTCTTTATATTATGAGACATTAGAGCTAAATCACAATTTCCTGATGCAGTTGTAATTTAAGTCTGGTTCCCCTTTGACTCCTATTGGAAAGAGCCAAATCTGGTAGAGGGGGGGCAGACACTCAAGACAGCAAATGTGGGACAGGCCAGGTACTCAGAGTGGTAGACAGTGTGATAAACTCAAAGTCCGTCATCTAAACCTGTTGAAGACCCACAACTTGCTCCATTTTTAACTCCTACCCTGTTTAATAATAATAATAATAATACATTTTATTTATATAGGACACTTTAAAATCTAACGACATCTCAAGGTGCTTACACCAGGTCCGATCACAAATGGGGAAACTCAAGTAAATGCACCCGTGACCCCCTTGAGGTTATATTCATACGTGGTGCGATTGCCCATCCAGGAACATAGGATCACAGTGCACAGCTCCACGTACAGGTGTACTGGATTCAGATCCTATCCATTGGAGGTATTCTGGGATCAACAACTGACCTGATGTGACTGCACCAGCAGCTGAGTTCCCACAGGATGTTTTCTCCTCCTGGTTTCTGGAAAAGTTGTGCAAAAAACATCAAAACTGACGAGATGAATTATTGACAGAAATCCCCCCTGGTTTGTTTTCTATATTAATTTCTGCAGAGACAGGGAACAAAGCTGCTGTGAACTCTGCTCCAAACTTTGATCTGTCTTGTTGATCCCAGGAGTGTTCTTTTAATGGGCCTCGACCCAAAGTGGCTCAGATGCAGTCGGCTCGGACGCAGCAGAAGACTGTACATTTTCTTTCAGCACAGTTGGCTATTTTATCCTGTGGAAGCTCCTACAGTCTGAAGTGAGATGTCAGTCAAAATCTAAGAAGTCTGGCTATGTTTTAATCACTGTATAAATCAGTAGATTACCAGGATGCTTTGTACCCAAAATGAACTGTTGAATGCATTTATTTTTACAATAACCAAAATAAAATGGTTGGCTTGCCAGCTTCATCAAGCTTGGTGTGAAACAGAGCTGAAACATCCAAGCTTGGGAAATATCTTTATGCAATTGTCTAAACAAGAAATTGACATGAAAGAGAGAAGGCAGAGTAGCTAACAGAAACAAAACTCTGTTTCCCCAAAAAAATGGACATTGAATGTGCTCTGCACAAGTCTGGTTAGGACTGTTTGGACTCTTATAAAATATTTAATTGACCCAAGGGTGCATTCACACCAAGATAGTCCGGGAGATTCTGTTTGACTGAGCGGGTGATTTTGAAAAATTTCATCCTTTGGTTTGGTTTGTTTTCACAATGCACTTTATACGCAAACCAGACGACCTGAACAACATTACCCATTTCCAACAACTGGTTCCTAGGGGTGATGTTCCCAAAACAACCACTCACCAAGACAGAGGAAAAAAAGGAGGACGAAGAAAATCCGGTTCATTGATTGGTCCCTCATCGAGCTGCCACCTCACCATGATAGAGGGGTTTGCATGCCCCAGTGATCCTGGGAGCTATGTTCTTGGGGGCTTCATGCCCCTGGTTAGATCACTGAAGGCAAACAGTTCTCCAGGTGAGGGACCAAACATAGTGGCCAGAACTGAAACCAGAAATCCTTCCCCTTCAGCCGGCTCATTTAACCTAAGTAAACAATGGAGCAGGTTTTTTGCAGTCTTGGGGCTTTCTTTTTTTCTTCGGTGTTCAAACCTGATACAGTTTTCACAAGAAGCTGCCCAGTATGAGCAACAGGTTAGGAAGCTAGTTATCCAACATGTTGCGCTACAATGGGCTTTTTTTCACTTGCTCTCTTTAGTTCTCTGGATGGTCCTTTTGCTTTAACACTGTGCCCTGAAAGATTGAAGAACTTATTCTAATTGACATGAAAATAATCCAGAAAATTTCCTCTGAACTTGACCCCAGTTTCCTCAAAACCATGGCTTTGGGCTTCTACCTCATCATAGATGTAGATTTTACTGGCTGCAGAAATAAACAAGGTCAAACAGGATAAGAGAAGGTAAATGTCTAAAAAGCTTCTTTAATGTAGTCACAGAAGAGTCTAGCACATAAACCTCAAAAAGTTAGTGGAGGAAGTTAAACTAACTTAAAACTCTACACAGCTTTTCTTGAGTTGTATTTAGCTGCCTTCTCGGGTTGATTGAAATCTATAGATTAAAGGAACATAAACACAGTGATGTTAAACAGGCGCTCATTTGGCTTTTTGCCGACATCCGCACCTCTTTGGGGATTACTTAAACGTGAACCAAAACGAGCTGTACTGAAGTGATTATACTGCAGTGTCATGGGACACTAAGAGGAGACAAATTAAAACTTTTCTCTGCAGCTCGCCTCATTAAGTGTAAATATGTTTGCTCTGAGGAGATTTAAAACATATAGGTCCATGGCCAAATCCCCTGGGTCTGAGTCTGCACACACACACACAAAAACAAACTTTTCACACAGGAAACTACTCTGTTGGGTCCATAAATAGAAAATAATTTTTCAGTTAAACACCGAAGATGAATCACCTACTGCTTCATAATCAGTCAAATAGTCAAACAAACAAATCAAATGAACGTAATTACAAAAATCCCATTTTCAGAAAAAGTTTGGATGTTTTCTACTCTGCAAAATAAACTAAGTTCATTTGTTTGAACCTTTATTCACACAACACAAGCACAAAGAAATTGTTTTCAGTGTCTTCACTAGCTTCATTGTATTTAGTGGAGGAGGTAAAATATGCAGAACTGAAGTGATATTACATCAACACTGTCTCCCAGAGCATTGGCCCTACTATGAGAGGCCAATACAAATACAGTACATTGGAGCCATCAGCTGGTCAGCTATCTGGCGGATCCCACAGGTCAAGCTCAGCTTTGTGATAAAAGCAGCCTATGACACCATACTATCCCCACAAGTTTGGAGTGAGAACTAGTGCCCCCTGTGCCATGACATGAACACATCCCTCCAACACATCCTGTGTGGGTTCAAGGTTGCATTGGCACAGGGGCATTACAGGTGGAGACACAACCAGGTGCAGCAAAAACTCCCAGAGTTCTTGGAGGTGCGCGGGGTCACTGTGAGCAACTCCAAGAACTTTGGGATGTGCAGTAGTTCAGCAAAAGTGTAAGCCCTTTTATAGAGCAGGTGAGTGGGATTGCAAGACATCCCCCCGTGACAGCATAGAGTTTTAGTTGAAAAACTCCTCTGGGCACTCCTGGAAAGGCAGGGGAGATATGAAGACTGACCTTCGCAGACAGCTAATGTTCTCATCAGAGATCGTGGAGACCGTTCTCGGATCAGACTGCGTCATGCGGTCTGTACCTCCAAAGAAGGTCACAACCATCAAACTTACAAATGGTGTGAATGACTTCAAGTGAGACAAATACATGGATCTACAGTGCGTATTGATCTCAGTTCACTTCCAAGCAAACTCTGGTGTGGAAAAGTTCTCCAGGGTTCTTGAAGGACTTTCCAAAGCTCTTCTTTGGATGTTGGCTGGCTTTTGTTACGTTTTCTGTCAAGATGATCCCACCATGCTTCGATAATGTTGAGGTCTGGGCTATTTCGAGGATTCATCTCTCCATCAGACTTGTTGTCACTGATTTTCAGTCCAGTTCTTGTGTCATGTGGCATACTTCAACCTTTTCTCCCTGTTTCCCTTCTTTAAGAATGGCTTATTGACAGCCACCCTTCCATGGAGACCATTTATGATGAGGATCAAACAGTAAATGGATCAATTGAAGGTCCATGGCTCTCTCTGGTCCTGTAGCAGGTCTTTGCTGGATTTGTTCCAACTTATTAAGGGGCATCACTTTCAGATCCTGTCCCTCTGCTGGAGATAGGTTTGTAGGCCGGACACTTCTTTTGTTCTCTAATTGTCCAGTTTTCCTAAATGTTTCAAGGGCACACTGCACACCATGCTGAGACATGCCAAGTTTTTAGCTAACAGCTCTTTGGGAATGACCTCATTGCTGCAAAAATCAAATTTTCTGTCTGTTAAACTGCATTACCTTTGGTTATTTTTGTAGATGCAACTAAAGAAATGGGAACAAATGATGTGTCTTCGTGACAGGCTGCTTGTAACAAGGAGCCTAAAGATCCAATTTAAAATTGGTCTTTTGCTAAGTTGTGTGTTATGTGGGGACACGACCCTGGTTTATTCCTGTAGTTGGACACCTGTTCTACCCTTGAATGAATCATATGTCAGTGTTAAGTGGCTTAAACAAAAACACATTTCTCTGAAAATTGTCAGGTACAAAAAACAAAAACTAGACTGAAAATCAGTGAAAAAGCAGCCAAACTGAACGACCTTCAGAAAGCCTAAAGAACGCTTGCTCAAGACCACTTTAAGGGATTACAAGAAAGTCTGGCTGCTTTTAAGTAAAATATAAAGAAAGAAAGGCTTTTTGAACAGTAGCCTACCGTATGTTAGTTTCAACTCAATGAATCAGGTCTTAGAACTGGATCCAACATGAAACCAGCTGCTGATTCTTGGAGATGCTCAGTGATTGTTCCTCCTTTACTTGGTGGTGCTCAAGTCTGGGTGTGACTAACATTGTGTCTCATCTAAGCACCATTGGGAATGATTCGGCATTCAGGTCTGAACACGCTTCAGCCTGCTGGTTATTTTACCTTAAAATGTTTAGCCTGAAAGTCTTGTTGGTCTCTAGATTGAAAATGGCAGTGTGAAAACCTGCCACCCCAGAATCAGTTTGATTTTTTTAGCTATTCTGTCTTCCCTAACATATAACTAAGACGTTTAGGTAGGTCAATATGATCACTGTTGGCTCACTCTGGTTTATTTTAAATTGCTGTGTCCTATTAATCTAGCATGTCAGGCTAGCTTCAGACGGTGAGGTCTACACAGAATTACTTCTTCAGTAATTTTCACTCTAAATGAGGACAAAGAAGCTTTAGTTTAGATCTCAGCTATGTTGTAGATGTGCCTTATCAAAGAAAAGTTATGAAACTAAGCACAGCAGGAGTCAGTCTGGCTGTTTACTGTACTATGTAGATAAGAACTACTGTTGGAGGTCTTCAGCCTTTAAGATGCAAATTGAAAATGTGCATAAAAACAGGTGGATTAAAGCAAACAACACAAAGTCTTTTGCTATAGTTTCAGTCTGACTGCAGTTTATAGGAGGTGCAGATACTAAAGGCTGTTCCAGAGGACATAAAAGAAGATGACACCAGCTGGAATCAGATGTCAAGTAATGCAGAAAAAAGCTCTTATTTTTGGAAAATAAAAACTGCTGCTGTTTTGTTGTTTAATTTCCAGCTTTCTCGGACCTCTTGACATGTCGCCGTGTCTGCTGTTTGCAGCTTGTTGTGATAATATGGATCAGCGAGGACAGCTCATCCACAGCTGCTCGGACATAAACAGCCTCTATTTGTCTGCCCTTGAAAACCCATTAAATCCTCCCAGAAATACAATAAATATTTCCTTTTGTTCCCTGATACAGTATGCAGCTACTCAATTTCTCACTATTTCCCAAATGTGTGCTTGAGTTTTTTTTTTTGTTTTCCTTTTTTCTCTTTTTCTATTTCTTTCTTTCAGCCCAGAGTGTGAGATTGACCCGAGCCCAACTCTTATCTCAGATTGATCAGGTAGACAATAACCCAGCCTAGCTGGCTATTGACGATAATAACACAGCTTTGCACTTTCTTCTCTTTGCTTTCTGGTTTGTTCCTTTAACTTTTCCTGATTTATTTTTCTCCCCGATCAGTCTTTCCTCCCCCCTCCCTGCTCGCTGCCACTCGTCTGCTCTCCACTCCACTTATTTCTGACAGTTGGACAGGTCTGTAAGATGCCAGAGAATTTTGCACAATGATACCCATTTACTGCGAGGAGTGCTCATAATGACTTCAAATCGTCTGTAATGGCTCATAATGGGCACTTCTCTTGTCCTCCTGCAGGCATTTCAAATGTGCACACTTTTTTGTTATTGTGTGTGTGTGTTCATATTGTGCATATGTGGACATCTTTATTGCATACACAATCAGTATAATGTATATCCTACAGTACATGGAAAATGTATAAACCACAGGGGAACAGAAATTTGAATCTGTATCAACTGATTTTGACGAACTCAGGGCACTGTTTCCCAAACAGTGGGTTGGGACCCCAACAGTGGCTCACAGAATCAATAACAGGGGGCTTTGCAGATGATTGACAGGATATTTTTTATCCAACTTATCACACTAAAAAAGAAATTAGCTCCCTGTGGAGACATGCAGGTAACTCTGCAGGTAATGTGAGGAACAAAATGCAAACCACTCCCATGTTTCAAGTCAGGTGACAGGGTGATGCTACCCTGGACATAACGGCTATTTTCTGTAATGTCTTGGAAACGTCCATTAAAATGAATCTTTGATGCCTTTCCACACTCAGTGATGTAAATAAAGAACACCTATAACAGATCATAAAATGCATACATTTGTCCTAAGTTTTCACTGGTTTGATGTGACCCATAATAAATCTGCATAATTTATAGCACAAAATTGGAAAATAAGCCTGTTTATCTACAATGCTGCAATAAATACCATTTAAACCATCATAATTTACAGTGTGAATTTAGGAAAATACAAGTGAGCAACACTAAATGTGTCAAAAAGCCTGAAGAGCATCCTCTTTCTCTTTACAGCATTTTCCCCACATGGCATAGCCCTTCCCTGTGTTGGAGCAGCTGATCACTTAAAAGTTTCTGTAACAAATAATTGGAGAGTGAAGCCAGATCAAAGCAAAGCATCAAAGAGTAAAGTTGCTGTGAAATTTGGTGACATCCAGAAAAAAAGAAAAGAATATGTTTCAGTTATATTTTATTACACAAAACAGGAGCAGCCTGAATAGAGTCAGCAACTTCTTCCTCTGATTCCACCCGATGCTCTTAGGTCTCAGGCTCGTCTAAATTCAGAAATCATGGGTTTCAGTGTATGTGTGTCATTATTTTGAGAAAACAACCTATACAGCCAATTGCATCTTCTGGTTTGATGTTTCCATACTTATAACCCTGCTGATGATTCCCTGTGATGGTTGATGTGGAAAAAGAAGAAAGTCATACATATTTTACAAAATTTGTGCCATAAAATCCGCCGCTAGAGGCAACCTCATTGTGCTGCTGTGAAAAACAGGTGTATTTTACACATTTTTCACCATAAAAAAGTTGCTGTATTTTGAATTACGCCATATCATTGATTAATTATGTCCCACTTGGCTTTCCATACTCATTGTTTCATAGAAAATACCAATCAGTTTCACAAAGGTCAAAAATTTTACAATAGCTGCATTTTTCTTCTTCATTCATTCATGGTCACCCCAGTGGCACCATGATGACACTGATACTCATGACATCCTGTTGACAGTTGCAGCTCTTGAGAAGAATCTAAAGCTGTTGATGAGGTTGGGAAGACTTGGTAGATGTTGCTGATTTGCAACGTTTAAGTTGGTGTCGTTATGCTCTCTGCAAAACTGACCAGTGTTTCCAACTACAAACTGGTACTGATGAACGCCGTTGCAAAGGGGATTTATACATGCTATTCTAAGTTGGATCCATACATGCCAGATATAAATGGTGACTCTGAATGCAGTTCTGTACAGGGCATTGGGCAGTATTCAGTCACTGGTGATATAAACTTTTTAACAGCAAAAAATGAGAGGAACACAGATTTATAAACTTTAACAGGTGCTTTAAAATCATTTTACAGCCCTTTTCTCTCTCTCTCTCTCTCTCTCTCTCTCTCTCTCTCTCTCTCTCCCTCCCTCTTTCTTAAATTGAATTGAATAAACTACCATTTTACACTACAAAAAATGGTTCTAAGTTAGGTTGTGGTTCTGAAGGAGCATTAGAAAATGCTTTGCTGGGAAAAAGAACACATAAACCAGAGGACCACTATGGTTTTGCTTTCACACAATTTTCTGTCTTTTCTGTAATTCCACAAACCATATCTGTTTCAGGTAGACGTTTCAAACTGGCAGGGCTCAGTGTTGGTTGACAAATCTAATATTGAGCCAGCTGAGAGTGAGAGCGTCTTCACACCAGGGTAGTCTGGGGGAATCGGTTCGATGGTTTGGTTTGCTTTCATGCTGCAATTTACTCAAGCCGAGCAAACCTCCTGGACAACGTCACGCAGTTACAACACATGTACGCTGGAGACAGTATTCCCCGAAGCAACCGCTGACCAATGAGAAAGAAGAAGAAAACTGGACTCATTGATTGGCCAGGCATAAAACAATGCAGCAACCCTAACTTTATGCAGTGTTGTGGTTTCTGTTTTTACTTTGGTCTTCAAACCTTATGCAGCTTTCACAAGAATCTGTCCAGTATGAGCATCAGGAGAGGCAGCAAGCTGTCCAGCATGTTGCACTAAGATGTGTCCTACATCACTTCTTCCCTTAGGTTCCCTGGATGGTCCATTTGCTTTCACACTGCAAACGAACCGTACCAGGATTCACTTACAACTGAACCAAGATCTTCGGTTTTCAAGCGGACCACAGTTCACTTCTTTGGACTGCTCCAGAGTTCAAATGCGTGTCCACACTGCTCCAAATGAACTCTAATTTCTGGAAGCGGACCAGGGTTTGTTTAAACAGGTGTGAATACGCCCTATAAGAAAGGCTTGTTCAGTACCTGAAAATTCAATTGAAACCAAAAAAGTAGTGGTTCTTCTTTCTGAACCGTGATGTCATCAGTCAAACCTGGATTCACCTGAAGGCCAGACCAAATAATCAATAAGGTTAAGAAAGTGAAGAAGGAATACTGCAACAGTAAAAAAAAAAGACTTTGGTCGAAGTGGAGCTGGACGTGATGTTAAATATTCATCTTCTGGCTGCTTGACAGTGAGATGGATCATTGAAATCAGCCACCACAGCAACCACAGCTGAAGAAGATGCTGACCGAGTACTGCCTCCCACCATAAATGACCATACGTTGTTTCCTTGGAGTAAACTCCCCCCACTTTGATTTGGGTTAAACGGGTGTGAACGTGGACTGGTTCAACTGAAAGCACCAAGGTTCTCAGATCGCAGAATGGAGGTCTGTCTGAAGGCACTTAAGTTTGATAGAAAATGTGATGATACATTACACCATGTTGCAAACTGGGGCAGGAATGGCATTCCATAAGAAAAACTCTCCCAATACTTCCATGGTTATTGACTGGTTAGATGTGTTTGGCTAAAAAGAGTCAATCTAGTGGAAAATTACTTTTCCAATTTGTCCTTGAGAAGTGTGTAGCAAATGTTAATGAACAGATCCCCATGAACCGCACCGCTGCACCAGACCAGACCAATGTTCTGCTGAGCAGTTTCTAGTTCTCAAAGTTGTTCTTATTTTTATTTTATTATAATTATCACTTTTTTTAATTTAATAAATGCTAAATTCAACATATTTGAGTTTTTTCTTTTTTTAATTTAGTGTAGTAATAAACAACCTTTGTGAGTTTTGTTGTTTCTTTGTTTCTCATGCAAAAAAAAGAGATAATTTTCAAGCAGAAGTAGGAATTTGAAATAATTTTGTTTAAATATATTACCCAAATGTTTTGCTAGATCAGCAGTATTGAGGTGAGTAGAACCATTAGCATCACAACTAAAAGGATAAAAGGATCAGTCTTTTATTTAAAGCTGTTTGAAATACTTAGAGCCATGTTTAAAAAAGAGCAGGAAGTGTAGAGCATCAGACACTGAAAGGGAAAGATGAAGGTGTTGTAGTCTCCCAGGGAGGCGCAGCAGGGGATGAAAGTGAACCATGAAAACAGAAACGCTGTGTCATGATACATGAGAGGATCACGGCTGGATCAGCGACTGAGGCGGGACTTCAACATGAAGGCCCAAATCCACAGGTTAACAATGAGAGGCTGCCAGTTCAAAGGCAGCAGACGGGGGAGGCTTCTCCTGTCTTTGATCCATTCGTGGAGTCGATGCAACAGTAGGTTTCCTCTGGTTGCGTCTCCTGCTGGAAAAGTCAGGCTGACACAGTGGTGAAACAAATGGAGATGGACGGGGAGGTCGAGGAGCTCAGTTACTCATCCTGCTGGCAGTAATTTGTTTTCAGGTGTCACGAGAAGAGTCAGTAGAGATGTCAAATGGAGCACTTTTGATCCAGCGTTTAGGCATGTTTCATGTCAGGATTCAGCTGCATCCACCAAAGAGGAACATGTATTTTTTTAGACATGTTGCAGTTCAGAGACAGAAGTGTGTTGTTCTGCCTAGAATTTGGCGAGATGTTGAAACTGAAATTGAATGCATGCACAGAGTATTTAACCTGCCAAGGGAAAAGTTAAGATAAAGTTATTGGCTGACTTTCTTTTTTTACAGAACAACAGTAAAACTTCTAGAAAAATACAGTCAACTTTTGATTTACATTCAAAAAGAATATCTGATGAAGCAATCACAATCCAGCTGTATTCTCCTAATTCATAACTGATTTTTATTTAATGGTGATGTATAGTGGTATCTGTGCAGAGGTGGACTTGTGTATCTTGGTTTGTTTGAATAAACTAAACAAATTCTGTTCTTTTTTCTCCCCAAGTTAAACTATTAATACCTAAATATGCAGCCAAATGATGAAACTCACAGAAACTGAAGTCCAAAATGAGTGTTGTTGATCTGAACCAACATGCTTCACATGAAGTTGTCACTCTTCAGAAAGCAGATTAACTCTGGATTTATGATGTTTCTATGAGAGATGGTTTCTCATTAGAATCGTTAGTGGCTGGAGAGGTATCTAGGTTTTCTTGGTGTTCTTTATGTATGGAGGGTAAGAGATAAGAGGATGGTTAAAGCCAGTTCATGATGTCTGTGTTTGCATCTGCAAGGGTCTATTGGTTCCCTCTGCTACTAAGTGTGCACAGCCCAGATATGTATTATTCAGCTGAGTGCATGTGCACCTGCATCAATCTCCAGCTCAGAAAAATCACCACAAACAAAGATGAGCAGAAGAACAAAATAGACATTTGCTGGAGAATCACCGTTATCTGCATTCTGCAATAATGGACAGATTAAATGTCCATGAAAGCTTCAGTGCAGCTGATCCATAAGTGGAGGATGAATATTCTCTGCATAGTCCAAATCAGTTTGTGTGCATCGAAATGATGAAATCAAATTGAGTTTCTATGGCGCTTATGTGATTCCGATCTGAACTTCAGACAACACCTTTCTTCTTCAGATGTGCAAAAAAAAAACACCTTTTATATTTCAGTTGAGATTACAGGGTGTGATTTTTGACACATCTGGTGTGAAGAATTAAGTTCTCAGGTGAGTGTGAGTGAGGATAATAAAGACAGGATTTACTAACCTGCTGCTCTGTTGCTGTTTTTAACTGAACACTGATGTGCATCACTCAGATACACAACAATGACATCAGGGACAAGATCACTAAAGTCAAGCACTGACAGGAAACTCAACTTTTATATCTGCAGAGTTATATCTGCAGATTTATGGAGGATTATGATCATATTTATTATCTGCAGGACATTACCATCAGATGGACTCCATATGGGAGGAGTCTATTTATTACTTCGAAATTTGACTCAGAACAAGGCTGAGCCAACAGTGTTCCTATCCAGGAGTTCAAAAAGGAAACATTTTGATCTCGTTTTATGCATCCTCCAGTTTAACAAAAAGGGCTAGAAAATTATGCAAAGGATGAACTTACGTCCCAAAAGTTTCTTTTGTTATTGCTCAGTTACATGGTTCTAAATCATTGCTTCTCAACCTTTCTTGGGCCAGTGCCCCCCAATCTAATATCCATGTCTACTACGGCCCCCCCTAGTTAATTGTTTACAATTTACCATGTCCTTCCTCCTCCTGTGCAGATTGTGACTGTAATAATTGTGGTACTTTTTAAAAAGAGATATTGTGGGTCTGGTAGCCTTTTATGACCAAGGGGGAGACATTCAGCCACAAGCCCGAAATTAATCCAGTGCCGGCTGAGATGAGGAACGCTAACCAATTTTGTATAAAATACACTTGCTTTACCAGGTGAGCTAAACATGGCCCCACAAAGGCTGCATTTAGATCGCATCCAGAGGATCTGGCTGAATGGCAGTACAGAAAATCTATGTTCACGCTAAGAAACACCGGTATTAGCATGCAGCATACCAAAATGACCAGGTAAAAGCCTCTGCCAAGCATTACCACCCAAACAAGGCACCATTAGAACCACAAAAACTAAAAGATTCGTAAAGTGTGTCTTACCTTTTCTGTTTTGTGGTCAAAACTTATTTTCCAGCTGAAAAAAGACGCTGCTAAGGTCTACTTTTTTGACTTTGCGTTAGTTGTAAATGACTCACGGAGGTCCAAGTTATTTATATAAAAGAAGAAAAATGTTTTAGGCTTGAGCGGGCCAAGTTTTATACAATATACTACCTTTGGGTTCACTTCCTTCTGGATCATTGGTGTTTTTAAAGGGGCCATATTATGCAAAAATCCCTTTTTTAAGTCTTTGGAATAGTCTCTTACAATGTTCTAAGTCACAAACAGACCAAAAACTCCCATAAAAAACACAAGTAGGGTGTATGTGACTTTACAATTAAGTTTTTAGAAAGACGGTTTGAAAATCCCGCCAGTTGTAACGTTCAAACTGGGAAAGTCCCTCCCCCAGCTGCCCTTCAACCCCGCCGCGTCCGGAGCTCAGGTGTTCGCCCCGCCCGTCCTGAGCCGACAGAAAGCAGCAGGAATGAAGAAGGCAACTGCGCACATGAAATGTTCTGTAGACGGCTGTGTAGTCAAGCGTGTGTTGCTACATAAACTCCCACAGTCAGAGGAGTTACAGGCTGCATGGATCTACTTCTTTTTTAATGGCAACCCTCCAGAAA
>JBBBVU010000020.1:2314069-2324096 GCA_037177055.1 Atherinosoma microstoma
CTCTTCTGATTGTTTATAAATCCCAGAATGGTTTAGGCCCAGAATACATCTGTGATATGTTCAGAGAATATAAACCTACGAGAGCTCTTCGATCCAAAGACTCAGGTCAGCTAGTCCAGACCAGTGTCCAGACCAGAGTCCAGACTAAACTCGGGAAGCAGCTTTTAGCTGTTATGTTGCAAACAAGTGGAACAAACTGCCAGTAGAGATTAAACTTTCACCAAATGTAGAAACTTTTAAATCCAGTTTAAAAGCATTTCTGTTCTCATGCATCTATGCATGAAACCTGCACAGTAATTTTGAACTTATTACTTTTAACCCAGTCAATTTGTGATTTTTTCTTTCTTTAAATTAGCTTACTTTTTATTATCTTATTGTGATTTTTGATTTATTGCTGCCTTTTACTACTTTTTAACGCTTTCTTTGCATTATCTGTAATGCTTTTAATGTTTTATATAAAGCACTTTGAATTGTCTTGAACAGGAAATGTGCTATACAAATAAACTTGCCTTGCCTTTTCTTAAATCAGCATCTCTCAGTCTGACTACCAAAACTGTTATTCCTCAGCAAGCCCATCTCATTTTGCTTTATGAGGACAGCAAAGCTCCAGTCTGGCAGAAGGGGTTGAAAACAACTTTGAACTGAAAAGAATGACTGTAAACTCATCATCAAGAACCATAGGCCGACATCAAGTGACTTTCAAACATAGTGGCAAACTGAGACTGGGGTGAAGTGCACAGGAAGAACAGCTGGAAACAGGCTCCCACAGGCAGAACTGGAGTCATACAAAACTCTCCCTAATTGGTAGGAAGAAAAGCCCTCAAGCAGAGGTTTAATAAAAGACCACAGGAACTGGACAGTAAAAGACTGGAGAAAGGTCCTCTTCCAATTTTCAGCTTTGCCCAACATGTAGTCAATTTATGGTTAGATGGAGAGTTTCACAGTTTCTTGCACAGACCGTTATAGTGGAGGATCAGTGATGATCAGGGGGGCTTAAGCAAGGCTGGAATCAGGCAGATGTGTAATGTGAAAGGATGCCTTCATAAAGCCACATACAAGATTATCCTAGAAAAAACATTTACTTCCAAATGTTAAGACAATGCTCTCCAACTCAGAGGATTACAGAAGGACAATCCTCCATGCCACACAGCCAGTGGGACTGGATGGAGAAACACCACATCAAGAGCCTGTCATGGCCAGCTTGATCTCCAGATCTGAACCCTGTTGAAAACCTCTGGAATTACATCAAAAGGAAGATGGATGGTCACAAACCATCAAGCAAAGCTGAGCAGTAAGTTTTTTTTCCCCCCCAAAAGATTGATAGAAAGGTACCCAACAGCAGTTTGAGCTGTGGACTCATTGATTTAGTTTTAATGGTTCCGCTGACTTTCATTATAAACAGTCCTGAAGCCGTCATTGACCTGCAGAATCCTGAGGATGAGGAACTGCAATTCACAACTCCCTTTTCCAGCATTGGGCATCACGTATCAGCTGCATTTTCCTTATGGCACCGCATCACTCACCAGCAACTGGATGACAACAAATTGATCTTTCTTTTGGCAAAGAAATGCAAGACAATATTATCGAAGGAAGTGAAGAACAGAAAGAGAGAAAGTTACAGAGCAAGAGATAGGACAAGATTAAACATCAGACTGACTTTTATTAACTGGAGAGAGCTCCGAGAAGAGACAGGAAACAAGAATTAGCCTTCATTAATGGTGAGTTTAGTAGGGCCGCTTTAACATCAACAAATTATTAAACCCCTTTCTGTTGTTGCCATGTTTATCATTTATATCATACAAATCTTGAAGTTCTGTGCAGTCTCAACTGGAATCTTCTGCTACTTTGTGTAGTACTCCCGCAGATAAGCGAATGATTCAGACCACATTTCTGGTGTTAATCTGTGTATATCTTACTGCACAGTTGTAAATGTGCGCAGAGTTAGCATTACCACTAATTTCCATCTGTTGTCCCCCAGCAGGTCACAGGCATCAACTATGCATAATAAAGAGGCATAGACATAAAAAGTAAAGCATAAACCAGTTAACTTTGTATAAAGTGCACGATTTAAAGAGGAAAAGTTTAAGTGCATATTTCAAGTACATGAAGTTGGAGTGTAGTAAATATTGTTAGAATAATATTGTTAGACTGAGTCACCATGCTAAATGTGTTGCTGTCACAGGTACTTCCTCCCCCACTACAAACCTTTGGCAGTCTTTTATTCAAGAGTAATTCTTATATAAAATCCAGCCTCTGACTCAAAGCTCTGAAAGGTGTTTGAATATTTACAAAGAAACCATAAAACAGGTATTTGTTGTTTGCACCAGCAGGGTTCTCAGCTGTTGGAAGCTCCTCTAATTGTTTAAACCACATGAGGTCTTAAAGCTACGGGAGAATAACTAGAAAAAGAATTTTATGGATGTGTTTTCATCTCACAGGCTGCAAAACTTCCTCCATCCTCCTGCATGGAAAAGGAAATTAATCATTTTATAAAATGAATATTCTGTTCCTATTTTCCTACCAGCAGGATTCAGATCATTCAGAGAAACACATATATTTTTGTCTTCAGTTAAAAGATTGAACAACTATTTGTTTCTTCATTTAACTGATAATCAGCTGGATTGAGGTGCATCAGTTCTCAGGACCTTCTGAAGCCTAAAAACTGCCCATCCCATTGTCATCCACCTCTGTAGCATAACCGCATCATGTTCACACAGCCTGAATCAAGACCAGACAATAAAATCATTCATCAATATCAGACATAAAATTGCCTTGCTCTCACACAAAGCCAACAAGGACAAGAGATTCCTTGACAGAGGACGATGAAATCCTCAGCAAGTGAATTTTCTTTTTGTGAAAATGTTATGAAATAGGATCTTTTGTCTCGTTTCGGTGGGCCACATAATTGTGTGGTAGCTTATGAACAGAAAGAAGCTACAAAAGGAGCAGGATGCAGGAGATGAAAACCAATGGGATAAATGTATACCTCCTTCACTAACGCTCACTGTGATTGCTCTGTGTTGTGTTATAAAGGAAAAAGGCAATGTCACATGTTTTCATGGAGTACACTAAAAGTCTCGTTCAAATCACCGGGTGGAGATTTTACCACCAACTTCCAACTTTACCACCATCTCCAATTCAGCTCATAATACTGAGGGAGGGGTGAAGCTGTGGTTCTGATCTGTCTCTATCTGCAGAAATAAATTAGCTCTGGCCTGGATAAGACACTAATGTTTGTCTCCTCTCTGTTGATCCACAGTGTATTGGTTACACAGTGCTCTCTAGCCTGTGTGCTGCTTACTGCCAGTCCAGATTTCCCCAACACCACCTACTGGAACGTAAAAATGTCTGAGTTCACTAATGAGAACGTGTTCTGGATAATCGTCAGAGCAACGGGGGAATAACCACTGAGGTCTAAAAATGTCTATTGACAATAAAATTGTTATTCAAATGTAAAGCACTTCAGCATAAAACTGGCTTTATTTAGTTGTATTTGATATGTCATGGATTAAAGGTGCAGTATCTAAGAATTACTGATATCTAGTGGCAAAGATGGGTATAGAAATTACTTCAAATACCAAGCACAGTGACAGGAACGGTGACCATCAATGACCAAAATTCTTCCAGACATGAACATGTTTTTTTCTGCAAGTGTATCCAATGACCTTAGGTGCAGCAATGACTGTACTAAACTTCCATATTATGTACGTAGATGTGTATTGTTTTTTTTATGAAACTTTTAAGGTATTACATATGCCAAATGATGCTCTAGCACTTATCAAACAAGCTCAATTGCACTGCACTTCCTTCTTTATTTCCAGCCAGGGATGTCTCATTACAGCTGTGTGTTTTTACAGCACCACGTCACACGCATTGGTCAACACATTGGCCATTTTGAAGTACACCACTGCTGATTCAGCAAAAAAAACAACAAAAAAACAAAAAACAAGAAGACATTACTAGAGGAAGCAAGGAAGAGGTAAAGGAGACAAGAGTCAATATTGGACTGTTTTTTACTGGCTGAAAAAAGCACAGAGAAGAGACAGGATGCAAGCGCTGAATTATTCTTCATTAGGGGGCATTGTAGTGAGAAAATCTGCCAAAGTTCAGTAGCTAGGCTTAGCTAGCCTTGGTCATTATTGCAAATTCAGTTGGAAAATAAAGTTTCTGCTACCACAAACCTGACCAAATCCAGTATTTTCTTTGAGCAGATAGTACATACTAAAGGTCACATTTGCAGGAGCCAACACATTGTCTATGTACATGAAGAAACTAGGGGGTAAGTGACAGATCCCTTGTGACAGACAGCAGGTGGTTTTCTTTTTCAGGTGTTTATGTGTACTGTGAATGTGGATGTATTTGCAGCATGATCCTGCCTCTTGACAGTCCTGCCTTCACTCTCTGTCCTTCCTCGTCCGACCTGTGCTCGTCCTTATCAGTGTCTGAAACCATCTGCCGTATCGTCTCGGCTCTGAGGCCTGTCTGTTCCTGCTTTTGTTCTGTCCCGTCTCAGCCAGACGGGGTTTTCCATATAATCTCTGTCACCCTCCCAACCTTTCTCTGCTTAATACACTTCCTCCTCCTGCCTCTTGTTGTCTTAAAGCATCCTGCAAAGCTTCCTGAGAGGATAATTAAAATGGGGACATGTTTATCAGAGTCATGACCTCTTGTTGTAATTTTAGGAAACTCTCTTAATGAAGTACTATCTAAAGTCAAATGTTGGCCGTCTCAAGGACATGATGAAGTGTATTTTAACAAAATGCCCACAAGCTTATTTCTTATAGACCCCTCTACTTCAAACCTTTTTTTAGAGAAAGCATAAGCTAAGTATGAAACCCAAATTTTACACACAAAGGACAATAAATCGTTTGAGTCAAAAATCCAACCCAGATCTATCCATCAGCTATAGTGAGGGGGTGGCTGCTACTGTTCTCCCGGCCAGTGTGTGATGCTCACCACAAAGTATTCATAGAGTAGATACTGAAACTAACAAACACAGCTCTCAGAAAACACACGTTTGGACACGTTCCAGCTTTATCCATTCAGAAGAATACTAAAGACACCAGTACTGTGTGATAACGCCACAATGACTCAGTTTGAGATCGTCATCAACATTAATCTATTGATTTGTGCCCGCTGGCACAATTTCTGCTAATTTTTCATTCTACTGAGCATGAAAATAACTCCATAGAATAACATTTTGTCAGACATGTTTTGACTGTTGCGTCACATTTAATAACAGCAGACCGCCAGGCGGGAGACTTGAGATTACGTCCCATCATGACCCCTAATGTCTACAAATAACATTACTTTTAAATGTTGTTTTTCTATTATGTTGCTGTCTCTTTGTGCATTTGCTTGATTTTTTTTTGCAAAACAAACTATTTAGTTACGGTTTAGTATTCAAACTGAGATGGTTCACTCCTAACAAAGTTGGGTATCAGAATACTTGGGGAAGTTAAGGTGTCACTAAAGGCACGGTTTAAGTTAAGATGTTTCCAAAGTCATGTACCCTGGCTACATAGCCACAGGGATATCCCTTTGGCTGACTGGTCAGTGCACATGACTTTCACCCAGGAGGTTGTGGGTTCAAGACCCTACCCAGGCCCTCCTTGACCCTGGCACTCCTAACAGTCACCACAGTGTATGATGCTAGGATCAATGGCAATTCCATCAGGACTGCTAGCATGTGGTCTTAAAGGGATGAAGTACATGCTGTGATTACATATTACACCTTTTCCTGGATCAGTGGCAGCTACGTCCCTCTCCTTCAGCTTGACACCTAAAATGTGGTGTGCACTTGAACCACATCCTATTCAAATCTGCCCATCTGCTTCAAGGTTGGACGTGTTGTGCGTTCAGAGATGGCATTCTGCATACCTTGGTTGTAGTACTTTTCAGTTGTTGCCACGTTCTAAGTATCTTGAATCCCCTTTCTTCCTAATTCTGAAGCTCAGTTTGAGGAAGTCTTCTAGATCATTTCTACATGACTAAATGCAATGACTTGCTGCCATGTGATTAGCTGATCAGATAGTTGTGTTAACAGGCAATTGAACAGTTATTTCCAACAAAGTGGCCAGTGAGTGTAGTTTGCTGATGTGTGTTCAAAACCTCATCAGTGCGGGTGATGCAAAGCAGGATTTGTGGTGTGGTGGGATAATTTCAGGTTTAAATTTTCAGTGCCACCAGGGTTGAGCGAAAGTTCACGACATGATGTTGATTCAAAGCAGACCTGACATCCCAGGTCTCTCCGTTTGGGCAAAATGAAAGCTGGAGTCGCTCACAAGAAGTGACGTTTGCTTTCACAAATAATATCATCCCATGAGTTCATTCAGTCTTCAAATTCAATGCCTCACCGAGTAACATCACCAGAGTAACTGATTCATGACCAAGAATGACTAAATTACATAAACTTTGACTCATTTAATTGCAGGCAGCGTTCCTTTAAAAGGTCAGTTGTGCAGTAGAAAGAATGCAGTTTTGCTATGAATATGTTTTTTCCCCTTTAGTTTTAAGCCTCAATTACTTTAGATTTGTAATGCTAAACAAGTGATATTGCCATATTTTTTTGCTCAACAGTGTATGCAGCAAGAGGGTAGGGGTCTATTAATTCCTGTTGCTCAAGGACTGTCACTTATGTTTTCCAATTCATAAAGCCCTGTGGTGCTCACTGTACCAAGAATGCAGACACTTAACAGCAAATACTGGCTGGGCATGCACACAAAGTTTAGACTTTGTTCAACAAATCCCAGAAACCCTCCAATGGATTCATAGGGCAAGATCATTGAGTAACTGGTGACATAGCAGGTCACTGTTGGCTACCTGTACACTTGTCTCTCCAGGAAACGTTTTCCTCGAGGACATCCACAGGCACAGTGGACAGATTTGATACAGTAAGGGCAGGTTTGAGTACTTCATACGGACGGTATGCCAACATAAACTGATGCTTAACAGCAAGAGACAGTAATATGTTGCGTACAGTAAAACAGCTCGCTTAAAGAAGTTATGTTTAACTTCAAAGCGCATGGACCACATAGCTACAAGTGTTCCAAAAGCCTTGATAAGTTGTGAATAATGCTCAAGAAAAGTGGCAGAAGCTTTGCCTCTGGGAAAACCTGCAAGTATCTTTGTCTGTGTTCTGATACGTTGATGTCAACATATCTGATTGTGTCATCTGTATGAAATGGAGAAACCGCTAGTTCAGAAATATCTTTGCTGGTTCCTTCTGTGGTTCTTTGTAACAGATGATTAGAAGTATCAGGTGCAATAAGGTCCCATTTTCATGAGTGTTTCCACCTATGCTTTTTAGTGTGATAAAGTTCTGTGGGACAGTGGACTGTCAGCTTTGTCTGTCCATTTATAGGGAAACTGTGTGTTTAGGTCATTCAGTTGAAACAAGGTAAAGTATTTTCTAATACTCAGAATCATAAGGCACAAAGCAAACTCCAGAGGTACTATTCCCTCTAACAGGTCACGGAGCAAGTCTGGTGGATAACCTGACAAAACATGAAAATATTTTAACTTATTTGTGAAGGCACACTGCCTTTTCTCACCAAAGCAATGAGCAAGACTTCCTAAAGATTTCCTAAAGCTGCTTGCACATATAGGGAATATTCCAGTTTTGTTCTTGCTCTTGTTTCTTTTTCCTGAAACTCTCGGATCTCTCCCAAACAAAATCTGCAGGCTTGAGATGCTTGAAAGTTTTCCAAAGAGCCACCAACTGAATGGGCACCTAAATTGTCAGCTACTGTGCTGACTTTTATGCCTCTTATTTTCTTTCCAAATTCAGAGCCCTTTTTTTTTCTACTGGACAATTGGTTCAAGCACTGCCTCATATTCATACTTCTCCACATCTACTGCTTTTCAAAACACAGATAAATAAATTGACTTCAGTGTTGTACAAAACTGTGGTAATCTTGTGTTTTTTTGGGACGTTCTCAAAGGATTACATACTTTAAAATTACCAACCTAGAGAAGGAGAGGAAGAATTATTTCCTCAGTGGAAGAAAGTATATTTTCTTTGAAATGTGTTCCATCACTACATGACTCATAGCAACCCAGTTGTATGTGAATAATTGAAAAGCTTCCTCCCAAGTATCTTTCAGGCCTAATATCTGCAGTGACTGAAGCATGGGAACATACTACAATGTGCGACCTTCCTCCTTGTCTAGAATGTATTCAACAGGCTCAACACGGGAAATTTCTTTTTAAAAAAACTCCTGTCTTCTGCAAGATGTGGCAAGAGGACCATCAGCTCAGCTGTTCTAATGGGGTTTGACTCACTTAGTTGTTTGACTAAATCAGAGACCGCTAGGTCAAGTACACAGTCATGTTTGATTAAACATGAATTCACAGCCTTTCCAATGCCAGGGCCTGACAATGAAGATGATATAAATTGGATCTCTGCAACCACATGCCCTTGCTTTAAACATTATAAATGCTCTCCAGTTTTAATGAAATGGTGGCCTAATTTTAGTTCAATGTTATCTT
The DNA here is from genome assembly GCA_037177055.1 of Atherinosoma microstoma. NCBI lineage: Eukaryota > Metazoa > Chordata > Actinopteri > Atheriniformes > Atherinidae > Atherinosoma > Atherinosoma microstoma. Next base: position 2,322,560 of record JBBBVU010000020.1, read on the forward strand.
TTGTGAGTTCTCCTGAACAGTCAGATGCTCATAAACACAAGCAGCATTTCCATTACCCTTAGAATTGCGCAAAACCTAAGTATCGAAATTAAAATCTGGTAATGGAAACACCTACATTTCGAAAAACCTCTCAAATATTGCTAAAAAGTTGTTACACTCCCAGGAGGTGCTTTTTCAGACGTATCGATCTAGACGTGACGTGGGGGCGTCGCGTGACCAGTTTGTTAACAGTGAAGATGGCTCGGAATGTATGAAGGGAGTAGGAGACGGAAATCTTTTTTCAAATAATTCAACAGAAAAATAAAACCGTCATCCTTGATAAGAAACAACAGCGACATGCTCCAAAACATAAAATGTTTTGTATCTCCATCTTCCTCAGAGTGGGGTCGGGCGGGACGAAATTGTATGAGAATTACGGCTTATGCGGTAAACACCATTCAATGGAAACACCGGCATATCGCAATTTTACTTTGTAGAAATTTCCGAAATATCAGAAATTTATTTGACAAAAAACTGTAATGGAAACACAGCTACTCTGATGGTTGAAAACAATGTGCTTGAGAAATATCATCCTGAATATTTCGCTGATTTCTATTCTTATGTAAAATTTGTTCCCTGAGGTCACTTGAAGAATGTGCTTTATGTTTGCCAAGATCTGTATGATACATATGGGTCACACACTTTTGTGTAAAAATCAGTCTCTGAAGACACATTTTACAGTTTTTCCTGAAATGAACTCCAAGATGTTGAAAGGAGTCCTTCTCAGTGCAGAAACAAGAAGGGCAAAGTTCACAATTGAAGCTGTTGATTTGTTGGTTGATTTGTAGGTTGGATGTCTCCTGATTAAATTTGATTTGATGGCACTCCAAGTTTTGAAAGAACGAGGGCAATCAGCATGTAAACACAGGAGAAATCCACTGTGGTCATGCCTTAGTCTGTAATGCCCCAAAGGTTAATTTGATCCGGAGGAAGCAAATGGACAAATCTTGCAAATCCATCCCTTCCAAATAAAAAAAACTGTTCAGATAGTCCCTTTGGAACAAGCTCAGGTGGGAGCCTGCTGGAAGATATGGATATGTTGTGGTCAAGAGCTCAGCTTCTCTTTATAAGCTTTGTGTATTAAAGGAAACAATTCACAAAGCTTTTCTATTTGCGGGTCAACCATTTTACAGCAAAACAAACAATCTGTGCTACATCTTCAGGAGTAACCACAGCAAATTCCATCCATGTTTACATATCTACTGCCAATGCTCTTCAAAAGCCTACAATGCCCCTAAATCCTCAAGACAACATCAGAGATCCATTGTTGTCTTTCGATGTGTCATGTTACACAAAGTGACAGAAAACTAACCCCTAACCCACACATTTCACAGAGGCATGATCCTTACAAGTTATACCTTGTTGGAATGGTGACTAATCAGGTTTTCCAACGATATATAATTTAACACCAACTGCTGTATTAAAGGCAAGGCAAGGCAAATTTATTTGTATAGCACATTTTCAGGTTCAAGACAATTCAAAGTGCTTTACATAAAAC
>JBBBVU010000020.1:2350636-2366080 GCA_037177055.1 Atherinosoma microstoma
CTATCTATCTATCTATCTATCTATCTATCTATCCATCCATCCATCCATCCATCCATCCATCCATCCATCCATCCATCTATCAATCTATCTATTATAAATGTTTGTCGTTTCAGACAGGAATCAGAAAAAAAAGCCTTTTGAAGATGTTAAAGCACAAAGTTGGATTTCTACATTTAATGATGTACTTCTGTATTGTTATTTTTATGTAAATAGAGCATCTTAATATTTCTTCCCTACCATCAGTTTTTCATCTCTGCCAAACATAAAATCTTCATTGAAATTATCCCAGATATTTTCTTTCATGATGTAAACATGAACCCTTTTAGCCTGGCTGGATGGCTGCAAGATGTATTCCTAATGCTGAAGCCTTTCGTGTCATTGTCTGTGTGGTTTAGGAGTTTAAGTAAAGCATTGTCACCGGCTGAGAGGAGTCAGAGGGAAAACAGGGAGGATGGAGAATATGGGTTTGGTTAAAGGGGAGAAGAGATGGAGGCTCCCACCGAGCAGATGGAAGATTCTATATTTCTTATCACACTCTCGCACACAGTGCTCACACGTGTTTGTTTGCATGTGTGGGTTTTGTGTGTGTGTGTGTGTGTGTGCAGTCCTGTTTTGTCTTATTCTGCCTGTAAATCAGTTTTCCCCCTGAGCCCTCGCTCACACTCTTTGCCTCCCGTCCTCTTCTCACAGCCTGATCTTGTTGTATTCACAGCGTGCTGAATGTTATTCTGTGTCCTGTTAATGTTGCTGACAAATTACAACATGTAAATAGTGTCTGGGTAAATGTCGGTCCCTTGGCAGCGGGATAATGGAGGAGCGAACGGGCTGTTTATTGAATGTTTTTTTCAGGATTGTAGCTCGGGGCTATCTGTCCTCTCCTCTGTCATAGTTGCTGGATAAAAGATGGTGGAGGAATGTGTTTGTCACATGTGAGTGTTTAGCCAGAGGTAAAAGGTCTACTCCTTTGAGAAGTAGCTGTGTTTTATTTCTCAGCATGTCTGGCTCTTTGTGTGCAGTATCAATCATAGCGAGGGTGGCAGCAAGAGCTCGCTGCTGCATGTGGGGATGGCGGGAATCCCAACAGAACCGGGTCACTCTTTGTTCAACAGCTCTGCTTTATATCCAGGATGATCTCAATTTTTCAATACATCAGTGTCATCTGGCTGTCTGAACCCCCTCCTTCACATATTAACATGTCTGCAATATGTTGATAATTAAACTGAGGCCCATTTCATTTTCACAGGCTGGCAGCTGCCATGGTTGGACTTCTATCAGCCAGGGTAGAGTTTACTCAGAGCTGGTCACTTCGTTGACCTTTGGTTAGTAACAGTGAGACTTTAATCCAACCCAGAAAGTCAAAATATGCTAATTATATTTGGTTAAAACCGAGATACAATAATCTGCTGTTATAATCAGGTTAAATGAACATCATCTCCATGGTAATAAATTGCTGTAGGTTACATGACTTCATCCAGGGCCAGGTCATGTGATCCTCAGACCTCCCTCTCCATAACCAGGTCCTCCAGCTCTTCCAGGAAGACAATGAAGAGGTTTTATTTTCTGTTTGAGGATATCAGTCTCACATTGTTATGGGGGAATTTTGGCCCACACTGCTTTACGGTGTTTCTTCAGTTCATTGATGTTCTCAGCACTCGTTTCTTCACAGCTCTCTGAAGGTCCAACCACAGCATTTAAACCAGGTTGAGGTCTGCACTTTGACTGAATCATGTTAAGACCTCGATTCTTTTCTTTTTAAGTCATTCTGTACTCAGGAATTAACTGGTATATTATTATATTGGTATTTGCATATCTTGGTAAATAAAAGAGATCAAATTTGGAAGATAAGTTTAAGTTTAAGTTTAATCTCTATAAAACCAAAAGAAATCAATCATTGAAATAATAAGAAGGGGAAAAAAGTCTGGAGCAATAAATAAAGCAAAGCACAAACATAAATATGTTTAAAAGAGGTATGAAAAATATTTCTAACAAGGGATATTATTATTTTCTTTTTGTATAAAGTTGTCTCTTTTGTTTGATCAAAAATAAATAAATTCATTCATTCATTCATTGGTCTTTCTTGAATACTTCTTATCATCTTCTTAAAACAGTGTCCACCACATAGACGTGATGATGAAGTGTTGATTTGTGTTTCAGGTGTTGTTCTATGTCTCAGATATGGATTCTGTTAAATGTGAGTTACAAATCCATCAGTAAGTTCTAGTGGTAGGTACTCAGCTCTAAAAGATGTGAGGAGCTGATTCAATTGGTCACGACTGATGAAGTATCCCATAGCAACAAAGAAGCTGAAGCTAGTGGTTAACTGAAATTTGCACGACTGTGCCGGTACAGATACATTTGGTACATTACAGAGATTCAGTCTTCATAATATCCTGTCAGCATGGCCGATAATGAAAACAGAGACTGAGAAACAGACAGCCAGATGACCATTGTACAATGAATTACATTGAAGGTTAAATTATTCATTTTGTAGTTGTATTTTACCAAATTAGAGTGAGAATATTGAGAATATACAAGTTTTTCTTCTCAAACCGAGAAGAAAATCTAAAAGCTGTCAACAGCTTTTTAAAATCTCAGATTTTCCGATAACTTTGATCATGGTGAGACAGGAGTTATGGCTTTAGTGACACTGGCAAACTTCCTAAAGCTTGTAGGGCACCTGTAGGTGACATTACAGCATGATATCAATAAGCCCTCTGGGTGCAGCTCTGCTGACCTCTTTCATTTCTTTCCATTACATTCATACCTAAGAAGGCCTTAATGTTGGTGCTAATGAGTTTCCGTCAGATTGGCAGAGCAGTTTCCACCACTGCCATTTTCACACAGAAAAATTAAATTTCACACTGACCTTATAAAATGTAGGAGATGGGGGGGGGGGGGGATCTGGGTTTCAGTTATAGATAGAGCAGTCAGTTTATTAATTTAACAGGTTTTCTATCTGGAACTTACAATAGCACTATGTAACTTTCTGGCCATAAAAACATGTATTTCTGACTCATTTTGACGGCACAGTGACATTTATCGTGTAAATTCCCAGAGCTGTCACTGCCCAGTGGCGTCCCAAGGCTAGGAAGCCGTACTTCACAACTTTTACTTCTGGGATGCTGCGTCACTTCACAGCTGAGTTTCGCTTTACGCATTGCATCACACGCCTGCAACTGATATCAACACACTGGCTGTTTTGAACGAGCACCGTGGCTGATTCAGGAAAGAAACGCAGTAGAACATTATAGGAGGAAAAGAGGAAAAGAAAGAGAGAAAGGGACAAAGCATGAGATGAAACAAGAGTCAACATTGGACTGGTTTTTACTGGCTGGAGAGAGCTCAGAGTGGAGGTGGGATGCCAAATTAGCTGCCATTGTGCTTCTTTAAAGCCAATACTTTTACCTCTATTGGTGATCGCTGTGTTGTCTTTGCCTGCCCTCAGTCATGATTATAATTCAAAAGCCCTGTTTCCAACAAGGGGTCCGATCCAGGACACATATTTTTGTTTCCACAGGCAAAAACTGTGAAGGGTGCCAGAATACGGTCTTAGTTTTTTGGTATCCTTCCGTTGTGGTCCCAATCTTACTGATCTGATCCTAAAAGGTGGAGCTTGACACTCTGCAATCTGTTGATTGGTCAAAAGATTTGTTTCTTCCCATGCAACTCAGCAATAAGAACAAAGCAGGAACATTGGCAAAGATGTGGATTTTTTTATTTTCTCGTTAAAGCCATATGCCAAGAAGAAAGAACACAAACTGCTGGATGTCTAACATTTACATCTTTTCTGTGTCATCTTCTTCGTTGTTATAATTCAAGGTAGGCATTGCTCTACTAGGAAATGAACCTTTTATTTATCAGACTTATACCCCATGTACGAGGCAAGGGTATGGTTGGTTGTGGAAACACAACAGAGATCAAAGTTTACCAAACCGTCCCGTCCTGATTCAGGCCCGTTGGTGGAAACGGGGCAATAGATTCAGTAACAGACTTGTTTTTGCAGGTTTATTGTTTCCTGTGTATCAACATTTTGGATAACTTCGTAGTCAGTGTTATCAAAGATGGTTTTCTGCCTCTTGTGCTCTGAGCCCACTTGACATTCCTATGTTGTGTGTATTTAGGTTTTGAGCTGTGGTCCAGTCATTCTCCTCACTTTTGCTGTAGTGTTTAGGGTTCAACAACTTGAGCTTGAGGTCCGACTCTGATCAGAGCCTGTAAATCCAGCCGCTCAGTCTTCCACTCCTCCCCTCCTATAAGACACCTCTCCCACTCTTATTCTCCGCGCTTCTTCACCTCTGTGTTTATCTGCAGCCGGCAGATTTGTCAACCCCCGCCTCCTCCCCAAGGATTTGCCTCTTCCTCGTTTCATCAGCGGGAAACGTCTCCTCTCCCCATGGTAACGCTGGCTGTTTTCATCAGGTTGAATTTCATTACTCTGCATGTTTGTGCATCTTCATAAACCTTGTGTTTGTGTGTTGGCTGAAATGTGTGTTGACAGCCTATTAGTGTGAGAGCAGCGTTATGAGTGGCATCTGCACATCCATGTGTGTTTCAGCTCTTAGTTGCGTATGTGTGTGTTGGGGATGAAAAAGGTCAGTGTTCTTTTGAAGCTTGGATTCCTCCATCAGCTAACAGAGCTCGGAGCGAGGGATGAGAGCAAAGTGATGAGAAGAGGAGAACGGAACATTAAAGTGTGACGAAAAAGTTTAATAAAGGAGAAGAAATAAGATGGTGTGAGTCATAGGAAATGAGAAAAGATGGGTTAAGGGAATGGGAGACAAGTAGAGAAAACAGGAAGGAAAAAATTGTAAAAGGGGAAAATGACAGGAAGCTAGAGAAAAGGAGGAAGCTAAAAGGAGGGGAGGCAAGGGAATATGATGAAAGATGGGAAAGGAAATGATAGAACATGGGACAAAATAAGGAGGCTGGTGAAGAATTTCCATATCAAATGTGAAGCACAGTGGTAGAGATATTATGTTTAAGGACAGGGGTTGCTTAGATTCCCTTGAGGCAGGGCAGCTTGTTTTAATTGATTAATCTAATGATGCTCCATCATATCAGAAGGTCTGAAAGTCAGTGATTATCAACATACCAACAAATCCAGATCTTAAAATTTGTTGAAACAAATAGGCTACTCCAACAAGGCATCAGAAACTGGTGGATGATTGTATGAAATGGACAAAAAGCCACATTTTGATCAAAAGTACCCAGGACTCTACCCAGTGACTTTTGTGGGTCCTGGCCACAGATTTGCATGTTTTCCACATTAGTTTTTAAGTCCTGCTTTAGTTCAGTCAGTATCCAATCCAGATGGTCACCAGGTTAGAGAAGCTAGTCGTTAGCCTCTCAAGTGCTAAGTAACGCCTGGCACAATAGAAAATCCAGTTAAACACAGGAATTATCGCCCAGGTTGCCTTCTCTTTTGCCATTACAGTAGCAGTGCAGGCTTATCATTAATCAGATCAATAGCTGGCTTCAGGGTGGACATTGCCTTCTGGTACAAACAACTGCTGCTAGGTGCTCAGCTGTCTTGTTTTTGGCTCTTTTACTGTGTCATACAGAACTGAGTGAAAAAACAATAGGCTACAACTTTTACAACAAGTAATACAAGCAGCAGTTACTCCTACGCTACAGCCTAAAGTTCATATATTTTAGATTTAAACACAAGAAAACTGAGAGAGAAAGGTGGAAAGAAGGAGGAACTCATTTCAGTGGCATCAAATATCTTGCAGCACTTTGTTTGCCCCAATTTGTGTGATGAAAATGTTAGGCGTGACAACCGGGACCCTCCTATAGTTCCTGGGAATTCTTCCACAAAGTAATTTCATATGTGTGTATTCTACAAAATAATTAGCAAAAGAATGATAAGGACCACCTTATCACGTCAGCATTAATCAAGTCACGAAGTTTGATGAAGCATAAAGGGGGGGGGGGGCTGGCAGGGAGATGGGGAAACCCTCATGGTAGCAGACATGAGTTTTTGACATGTCCAAACATGTTCAGACATGACCTTTGAGCTGAAGATGAGGTTTTTATGGATGCAGATCTCAGCCTTTTTTCTTTTTGCTATAGTCTGCTGATCAGAACCCTTGTCTCCACACATCTTTAATACGCACATAGTCTATGACTTTATAGTATTTCATTAAAAAACAGGCAACAAAATGATCAGAGCAGTTTTGTCCATCAGTTGTTTCACAGGGCAGCATCCAGCATCATGTAGCTATGTAACATACAAATATCAGTGATGATAAAGAAGACTTAAAAAACAAGGAGTTTACTTTGTGAAACTGGACTGATTCAGTTATTTGGATTGAACTGGATTGTTGAATTTGATCATAAATCAACTGACTGTATCAAGAATTAATTAATTGGGTTTGAATTGACCTTTTTTATTTTGTTACCTCATCTTCAATGGACATCCCAGTTTATTTTTTCTGTGAATTGGAACCATATAAACACCCAAAATTTTGTGAAAAAATAGCAAATTGTATTTAGTTTTGGTAAGTCCAAATGGACAAATGCAGTAACATAATTAGATGCAATATTTATCATCTCGACTGCACATTTGCACCTGCTTTGTAAAAGAAAAGAAAGAAGGCCTTTTGAAATATAAAGTACAATCCAACTTTCATGTTTTTTGTGACACCACATACATTTGTATGGAACTAAGATAGAAGCACTTTGTAACCTTGAACATACAGTATGTTTACTCACTCGTGTTTTGTCTGAGTGTGTTAAAATTCAAAACATTTTATTTATCCCAAAGGGGGCAATTAAAAGGCACAGATGAAGCACCACATTGGACACAACTCATTAGACGATCACATAAACAAAAACATTAGTATGAAAAAATCTAATCAAATTTACATGTCGGCAATTACAGATCCAATTTTACAAATTCATATCCAATCTTTAAAGTTTTTAAAGTTACGTCCCACATTTTTAATAACTTACTGATGCCCAGTTGAGATGCTTATGTAATTCACCCTAATGAAATGTATCAAATGGCTTATCAGCCACGGAGGGAGAGAGAGAGAGAGAGAAAGAGAGAGAAAGAGAGAAGGTGAGCCTTTTGTAACGGCAACCAAACTTTATACCCTGTGAAAAAGCACTGGTGCTGAGGTAGTTGTTGATGGTAAATCATGTCCTTGGTGGGTTGCATTTACCTATTAGTGTGTGTTTATGCATCCACACTATTGCTTTCCTGTTTCTCTTTCTTATTATTCTTAATCCGCCAAACTTTGTCATTTAACTCATCCTACACCGTTTGTGCCACTTCAGCCGTTCAGATATTAAAATGTTCTGCACATTCAGGATATGACCGCTATGTCACCTGGTATTTCTTACTTTTGAGTTATTGCGCATTTTGTACAAGTTTGAATACAGCCATTTGATTGGACAAAAACACTTCAGACCAAATGCAGATTGGACATTACAGAAATTCAGCCCGACGACTGGACAATTTTGTGCAGAATGAACTGAAAACTGCTTCAGCAGGGTGCAGCACTGAGCAGTGTCAAGAAAAACACATTCCTCTCACCAATGACAACTTTTAGATTGTTCTGCCTCCTGCTGCTAGTGTCCTTCGCTGGCCTATTACCTAAGTACACAAACTGGAGTGTTGCAATGCCATGTGGAATCAAAAGGTTAAAATCCAGCAAAAAACACTCGAACAACCTCAAACAAAAGATTTAAGCTAACAAGACATATTGCCTTAAATTATAAGGGAAAAAAAATCTGATAAAATCTGCATATTTTTTTTCTGCCTTTCAAAATCATTTATTCATCATTTAACCATTTCAAGTTCAAAACCAGCAAGTTAGATACAATTTTAGACTGGCACTTCACTTTCTGCTGCTGTTACCGTTGACACTGCTGCAAGTTGCATGATTGCACTCATTGCTCTGACTACTGCATTTGGCAAAGTCCCTTTCCTACAGAATCAAAGTGGATGGAAGCTGCACAAAACGGACAAAGTCTTTGAAGATGAAAAAAGTCTGAAACATCAGACATGAATTTTTTCAAACTATTTTAAACCATCTTTAGCTGCTTTAGAGCATTTCATTGCATCATTCTCAAAATAATGGAATGCATTACTTTGCAGTGACATTTTCTTTCTTACAGCTGTCCCTCTGTGGCCTTGTGGAAGTGCTAGTGCAGTGTGGTCTGGCAGGTCGTATATCAAATCCAACAGGGAAAATCTTCTGAAAATAGTCATTTGCACCAGTCTCAATTTGCTGTTGCTTATAAAATTACAAGAATTTCTGATCAGTTATCAGTATTGGTATTTGCCCTGGATTTAAAACAGAAATTTGCAGTATCGCCTAGCCCACAATAACTCAAAGCATATGAGCATACAACCCTCATCTTAAGGTCAAAGACAATATCTGAACATGTTTGGACATGTCACAAGCTCATCCATTCACCTAGTAGAACATGCACATCCCCAATCTCCTCATCAAACTTCTTGACTATTTAATTCTGACATAAGGGGGCCCTTATTATTTTTCATTGGCCAAGATAATAGCTTTTCTAGCACTTCATAAAACTGCCATAAAACCAGGTCAGGCTCACCCATTAAAGCACATCACAAAATCCAAAAATGATTCGCATGGATTAAAATTGCTTTGACGTTTTTGTTTGCTGCAGAGTAAAATCATTTGAAGCAGCTTTTCCTGCTTCACAGTTCATTAGATTCTAGCTGCAGTGATGTTCATGATTGGTTACTTAATTTTTTGGCCAATTTGAAGCACTGCTTTCCAATTAGGCATCATTTCTCTGAAATGTTACATGTTCATGTAATATTTTTTGACAGGCTTTCAAATGTACAATATTCTCTTCTGAATAACAGTAGAATGGGAGGAAGTGAGGACAGCTACTTCAATTTTGTATTTTATAACTGTATTTGATTAAAAGTATAAAGTAAAATTTAGTTACAGCACTCTGTTGTGTTTTCCACCTAAATTTGACCAGAAATCACATTTAAGAACAACAAACTATATACAACACAACCATCACCATCTTGGAAACTATTTTAGAGTTTGCTATGGTTACATGTAAACAACACATTATGACAAAAATCATTGCCTGCTCTCTCAGAAAAGGCCCTGAAGATAAGGCCAAATCTACTGTAAAAATTGAAAAAAAAAGAAGTTTTTTTTGCTTTTCACCAGTAGTTTCACCTGCATTTTTTTCATTTACACATTACATCAAAGTCTTGTGTTCTGGAGTCATTTAAGATTGGTTTTCTACTCTTACAGTTAACAATAAAGTTTGACATTTAGTATCGTAATAACATTCCCTTTTCTCCACATTCACAGATCCACAGTAGCCTGTGTGCAAAGACCACAAAGGCTTATGGGAAATGAAATGATACTTGGCGGTATCATTCGCTGAACGTAACAGGGTATATACTATAAGTACAGAATTTTCCATTTTTGGATTAATGGAAGTGTGAGGTTCAGTTAACAGTAAAATGTCCTAGTAATTTTCTGCCATGACATGCTGTTATTTTAGAGTCTAGGTGGAACATTACTTGGTTAAGTTTAGAGAAGGATCATGTTTGGGGCTCAATACATTCTCTGTGCAACGCAATTGTCACCATCATTGACACCATGTTTGTTTTTGTCTTATAGATCCAATCCTTCCTGTAAAAGAAACCTCTCACTTTACACAATTTACACATTTAAAAAAAAAAAATCCCTGTTGCATTTTGCAGTAACTTATACAATTTGTGTGCATCTGTTCGGAGATTTTTTTTTTTTACTTTCCAAACCTTCAAACCAGACTGTGCTTCAGGAAATCACCTTTCCCCCATGGCATACAGAAGTAAATGTTTCCTTGTCCTGATATGTCAAAGAATCTATCAATTTTTGTGAGATGTGCTCATGTTTTCACATGACTGAATTACCAGCATATACAGTTTAGTAGATGCAGGACACCAGCCTCATTCTCTGTCCCCCAAAGACTCAGGGACTGCTACAGTAATCTGAGTCCAGGATTCTGAAAACCCAAAGTAAATCTCAGAAACAGGAGACTTGTTTCTATGGTGTTCAAGGACAAAGGTTAAAGTCAGAGAGGAGACAATGATAAAGCACTGGAGACTTAAGGGTCAACTGAAAGACATATGTTCCACTTTCTATGCAGCCCTCTGTGGAATCTGAGCTTGTTTACCTCACCAACCTCTCCTGTTTCAGTTTCCATCCTGAGCTGTCTGAGCTCTGACGCGGCTTTGCTCTGCATTTAGCAGCTTGAGCTTTTCCTCCTCAGGTGATTCATAAATACTACTTTCAGTCTGCAGCCAAACCCCTTTTTTTATCTTTAGCTTCAAACTCCTCCTCTGTTAAATTCAGTCTCTCTGTCCTCCTTTTCCTTTCACACTCATCCTCCCACTCTGTTGTTCCCAATCGATACAGCTTAACCTTTTACCTTCCTTTCTTTAACCTCTTACTCTCCATAGTCGTGCAGGTGTATAATGTGATTACCCACAGCATGAATCAATGTGCAATGAATGGGAGACTCAGATCAGACTTATCTCACTTGTGGATGCTCATAGTGGAAGTAAAAATAAGCATTTATAAGGCAGCTGTTAAATTGTTTCAGTGAGAGGGAGCAGAAATGTTATTTCACAAAATAGAAATTCAGTTCTGTTGGCAGATGAACAAGTCTTATAACCTCTCATTATTATCTCACTTACATTAATGAACTTTGAAAGGTTTTCCCATTTTGGTGCGCCCTCACACTGGCTAATTCAGCATCCGTCTTGCATCCTTCTTCCTCTCTGGGCTCTCTCTAACAAATAAAAGTCAGTCTGATGTTGACTCCTGTCTTATCTATTGCTCTGCCCCTTTTCTTGTCCTCACTTCATCTGACATTCTCCTGCATTACTTTGCTGAACTGGCAATGGTGCATGTTCAAAAAGGCCAGTATTTGATACCTAGTTGCCAGCGTGTGACGTCAGCCATAAAAGCAAAACACACATGATGCTCCTGGGCTGAAAAAAAGTTATGAAATGCGGTTTTTCCACCCAGGTCACCGCACGGCAATGCAGCTCCAGGAATGTGCATAATGAATGTCAGTGTGCCTTTAAAACAAGTCAGAAGCCCTGAGTTTTAAGATCTGAAATTCATAAAGCATTTATGGAAGCATTTAAGGAATTATTTCACCATAGTTTGCCAGGGTTGAACTCTCCAGCACTCAGAGAAAGCACAAAGTTATTCCATTAATATGACTACTGGATTGAATCAAAAGCGTATGGTTGAATTTGTATTCAATAACTAAACCAAATTCACTTGCAGTTTAACTGCTAAAACCTTGTAAAATACAACAAAATTTCATTTTTGGTTTGCAACTGAGCTTCTCAAGAATAATATCGCATGTGTCTAGTTAATAAGTTAAGTGGTCCTGCAGCCCTCACGGCCCACAGGTGCAAAACTGAAAGTTTTTTTAGGGCCTTTTAAGTGATGTTCGAGGCCCAAGCATCAAATTACTGCTCTACTCCACTCATGTAAGCGATTAGGCTGCAGACTCCTCTGCACGATGATTATAGGTCTGTCCTATGATCTGTTGCTATCATTGGTCTTTCCAATACACACATTAGAGCGAGTGCCGTTGTCACATTCAGTTAACTATAGCCACACTCTGGATTTCCTGCTCCATCAATAGACATACGTGCTTGTCCAATATTGTTTATTTATAGACAGTGAGCTGGCTAGCACCTATCGGCACCGATAGCATTGCCGACATTGATTAGCATTGATAAGCCTTGAGGCAAACGATTCTGATTCTTTGGAAAATTTGGAACCGGCTCCTGAGTTGAACCGGTTTTGGATTCCCATCCCTAATAGGGACAATCACACAGCTACATATTGTGATTAGAAGGATGTGTGCGCTTCCATAAATTGTGTCTACGAGATGACATAGAAATCAGGAACTTTTAATGAATCCCATGTTTAAGCGTTCACACAATGAGTTGTTTTGCAAAGCTGTGACTAACCAGTGACATTAAACTGAAAGCATCAGCAGCACATTAAGCAGCGATACAGTGACATTCAAAGGTGATAAATGCAGCAGTTTTCTCTGTCACTTCCCGTTTGTTTTTACCTCCATCCCAAGACCTTTCATCCTCCTTATTTCACAGAATCTGCTCCACATAAAAATACTGTCACATTGTTTTTCACTTGCAAATGTGCGATTTGTAGATGAGACGGGCGTTGAGGAAACACCACATCAGAGCACCTTTGGAAGATTCACAGCATGGGTAGCTGTTTGAAGCACCCAAAGCAGCAGAACTAAGAAAATAATCACAAAAGTGAAATAAACAGGCGGAAGAAAAAGTTATGAACACTAATAAGTTCTGCAGCAGCTCTTTTGTAGATAAATGGAGGGGTATTATATTAAGTAAGAAAGTTTTACAGGAATTGTAATACTCACAGAGAGGGTCACACACTTTTAGAGCTGATAAACCTGTTATTAATAAATTATATGGATTTTTAATTTCATAATGCTTTGAAACTGAAGCATTTATTTGGTCACTGCAGCCTAGCGGTCCACTTTTGGTGCTGTAGGAATGTGTGTGTGTGTGTGTGTGTGTGTGTGTGTGTGTGTGTGTGTGTGTGTGTGTGTGTGTGTGTGTGTGTGTGTGTGTGATTCACTGCTAGTAAAATCCAGTGAATTGTGTTTCATGCAGCACAGGAAAGAGCTGTTGATTTGCTCAGTTATACCTTTGCTTACAAAAGGTCACCATTTCATTATACAATATAACACACTGCCGAAGTCCCCCCAACACACACACACATACACACATTCAGAGAGATGTAGAAGAAAAGGAGGCAGCAAACGGCAGAAAATGTCAACACAGTACAATGGTGCCTTTATTTGTGTAGAAAGAAATGTCAAGCAGGTATCATCCTCAAAGGAAACTGTTGTGTTTACATCATTTCACCTGAAACCTGGGAGGTCTAAAACCAGAACATCCTTATGGTCAGGTTAGGAAACAATGTGGAGCTTCAACGTCCATCTTAAATCCGAAAATGGCTCATTTTGTGTGTTAATGAGTCCTCATCCTGAACCATTTGGTTCTTCTCCTGCAAGATAAACCCCATAGTTTCACCTGGATCATTTAGGTAGGGCATCCATTGTTAGTCATTTGTAGCATGTCTTTAAACCTAAAGACATTGCGCTTGTTATTAATCGAGGAACGCAAGTCCCAACCCCGCTGACTTTGTCCACTGGAGGTTACTGCTGAGCTGTTTCACCCCTTCCACCTTTCTTTTTCTTGTCATTAAGCTCCATTCTGCACAGAGCTGTCCAACTCAGGAGCACTGATTAGAATGAGCTATTAATAATGAACCTGACCCAAGGCTTTAATTTGAAATGATTGGACAAGCTATTACCAACCCGAACATTCACATTTGTCAAACTTGGATTTGATTAAACAAGTAGACTTCAGCAACTATTCAAAACACGGTGGAAGATTTGTAAAATCATTTTTTCTCATGCACTCCACATAAAAACAGGCCTTTGTAAAAAGGAAATATCATAAGTCCTTTATATGTATGGGTGCTTTATTTCAGTGTGTGTGTGTGTGTGTGTGTGTGTGTGTGTGTGTGTGTGTGTGTGTATGATTGTGTGTGAAAGAGAATATGATGAGTGTGTTTTTAATCACAATGATATATTTTGTACTATGAAGGCTTGTTTTATTTTAGTTTATTATGTAAAGCACTTTGTGTTACTCTGGCATGAAAAAAGCGAATTGATTTGATTTGATAAGTAGATTGGTCAAATCAGAACTGGGCTAGTTTCTAATATGGCATTGAACTATGAAAAACAACCAAGTTTTTTTTCAACAAGGTTTTTGGACTAACAACGAGATCAGGTGAGAAATTCAGAGAAGTTGCAGGAAAGACTCGGAAAAGAGCTGCTGCTCCTCCACACTTAGGCCCAATCTCAATTCTCCCCCTTAGCCCTTCCCCAACGTTTTGCGCATTCACGAGAGACCAAGGGGTGTCTTGATTCTCTTTTGGGGCGAGGGATGGGGCTAAGGGGAAGGGCTGAATACCCCTTACAGCAGAAGGTTTTCAGATGCAGACTTAACGGCAAAGGGGTAGGAGGAGTTTTACGCTTTCACGCAGGAAGCAAACCTGGCGCCGAGACTCGTACAGAAAGATGTTATCTCGACAGGTTTAACTTAAGATGAATGGAGATTTTCTTTTTTTCTTTGGTAAAAAGGCTGCATCAGTTTTAACATCTGATGCTATTTAGCCTATTTAGCCAACTGAACATCTAAAAAAATGCTTTAATTCTGTATTGTCCATAAACACCTAAAATGAAGCTTTGTCTACATTTTGAAAAAAAGTATCCGACTATCAGCTCACAATCAATAACACAGGCTAATGAAGAAAATCTGAAATCTGCTGACTCATAGTTAATGGTGATGAATGATGGTTAAAAAAAATCCTTGTTCTCACTTTTCATAAGATGATATAGTTCAGGAAGACATAAAATAACTAAATTGAAGATCTGTTGTTTTAACCGGTGAACACAACCAGTAAACCAGCTGTTCTTCTGCTGGAAACACTGACATCATCAACTGACTTAATAAATCTAGTGAGACAAACCAGTATGATGATAAAACAGCTGTTTCATTGACAGGTTTTCATCACTTCATCATAACTTTGTAAACACCTAGTGTGTTCACCCCTAACTGGCTCATATTGATCAGACTTATTCAGAACAGAGCCTGATGTGAAAGCAGTGCTGCTTACCACAGCTTCCACCACCACCATCATCATCATCCGCAGCAGCTGATGAAGGTCTTGCTTCAGCGGAACTGTCAATCTTTATTTTTTAATTTGGCTGCATCGTTTTTTTTTATTGTCTTGTTTCTCCTCCTCTCTTTTCTCTAGTCTGTTCTGAGACGTAACTGCATCCACTGCAGAGCCAAAACAAAGATAACACCTAAAATGGTCTTTTGAAAAACCACATAAAATATTTGGTAAAAGTTGTCCTGATCACCACCAACAGAATCTCCAAAACTATGTACCATCTTTTAAAAGCTTCATGAAATTTGGTAAGGTAGCAGTTCTGTAATCTAGGGCTGCAGCTGTTGATTATTTTAGTAATGATGACGATTAATCAAGTAAATTGATAAAGAATTGAAGACATGTTAGTCATTTAATTTGAATGACTTAAGCTTATGTCAAGAGCTACAGTATATAAATACAGTGGAGAAAATAATGTATACAACCAATGACATTCCTTTTTAAAAACATTCTTATTGTTCGCTGTGTCCTCTTCCACAGCGAGCAACAACGAATGTGAGATGTTCATCTGCGAGTGCGACAGGAAGGCCACCGAGTGCTTCAGCAGATCGACCTGGCACCCCGAGCACGAGCACCTGCCCAGCGACCGTTGCCACTAAAGATCCCTGCAAAAAAATGTATC
>JBBBVU010000020.1:2399704-2413272 GCA_037177055.1 Atherinosoma microstoma
TGCTGTAATGGTGTTATTTAAAGTGTAACTGGTATTTTGTGGGATATCACAACAAAATGAGAATGGTTGAGACTTAAAGAAGGAACTAAACCAAAATTGAACAAAACCTTGAAACTAAAGAACTAGACTTTATTCATAATAAAGCTGAGTTAACTCAGAAAGATAAACTTGAAGTTAGTACAAAAACCTAGGTTGGAAATAATATCCTTTAAGCCAAATAATAGGTTTAAATCTAAAACTGGATTGAAAAACGAAATTGCTTGAATAAAAAGGGAAACATTTCATTTTCTTAAAGTGATTTTGATATTTTATATCAATTGTATGTCAACTGTGTGTTATCTGTTTGTCACTAAATGTAATAAGCCGGCAGTTCAAACTTATTTTCTGGTCTGTGGTCATTAATGCACGTCACACTAATCGCTGCTCTAGTAGTCAAACCTAGCACTGAGCCCAGTATACTGTAATTACTCCAGAAGTGTTGCAGCTGCACCTGAGGCCACTGGATCCTGAGGACACTGGCCATTGATGGCAAGTAATTTCTATGCTCATCTTTACCACTAAATGTCAGTAATTCTTACACACATTACCTTAAAAGTACAACTAAAACTTCTCCACCTCCAACAGACTTCCATTCAACAAGTGTCAACTTCTCACAAGAAATACAAAGTCTGTATATTTTTGGATTTTTGTTCATTTCTTTTAACATGTTCAGAGAGATGCAACTTTAAAAAAGAATTAAGATTCTATGTGGTCATTATATTATATTATCTGCTAAATATCTGTAATACTGCTGTAAGAATATCTGAAAACATATTCTTTCATACAAATGTTTGTTCAAGGAAATGAAGTTAAAAGTAGAAAAATAAAATAAAAAACATCTCATACAAAGACAGAAAACAAATATGTGGCGCAACATCTGGAGAGGAGGATGGGGATATTTACTACATGACAAGCTGCAATGGGCTTTGTGAGGAATATGGGTTTAATTTAGAAAAGCATAGCCACTTAGCAAGATCGCTGAAGGAGCAACACTGACATTATCAGCTGTCTCCAACACAGATGCATTTTACCAAAGTGCATTTGCTGTATTTGCTTCTTCTGTGCACCCACTCTTGATCTCCCCTCTCTCTTCTTCCTCGCTCTGCTCTTATCCAGCAGATATGTATCGTGTGGGCGACTGATGCTCTCATTCTTTCTTCCAGGACTACAGATTAGGCTGATACTGCCACCTTTAAACACAGCAACCTATCACACTGATAACACCACTCGCAGAGCAACAAGCTGCGCTTTGAATGGACGAAAAGATCGAAGGAGCCGCTGATTGCACCTTCCGAAACAAAAGGAAAATTATATGCATGAAAGATGACAAAACTGCATTTTTTTTCTTCTTCTCCTCTCTTGTCCTTTGTAGAAAATGTCACCTTTTAACAACATAAACCTGTCCTGAAGCAAAGGCAACGTGGAGTAGAAAGCCGGCCTTGATGTCGGCAGCCAAAGAGGAGAAAAAAAAATAAGGCTGGCAGGAAGATGAAAAAGAACAAAGGAGGGTAAAATGAAAGAGGAGCATTGCTGTTCCACACATTTATCCACACAGCTAATAGCAATAAGTGCAGCCTCAGCCCCCGCGAGCCACAAACTTTCTTGTTTCCCTGAATGATGATTGCAGTCGGTGGAGTGTGTCTGTGTCGATAGCGAGGGGGGAAGCTTTGAGTTTGTGCGTGCGCACACCCGCAGTTCTGATCAATGACCAGCTGCAGAAGAAAACAAAAACACTCCTCTGTCAAACACGCAGCTGATTCCCTTCACTGGCAAACACACTCAAATGTACAGTGGATTTTCTTATTTCTATTCATTATCCAGAGCGTGTCGTTTCCAACCAGATCAGCTGAATATGTGGATTAAAATGCTGTTGGAGGTGGTTCTGGATGTATTCCTTAAAATATTTAAAGCATCAACACCTGAAATACCAAACCATATCTGAATCCCTATCCTCGGTGTTGTGTAACCTGCAGCATGCACAAACACTGTGAGGCAGCTCAGGATTTTTAAAACAGCTTTCTGTGTAAAGGTGAAACTAAATGAATCATATTTAGCCACGCTTGTTGCATCACTCCACTGGTTCACGGTTTTAACTGAAATATCTGTAAAAATAAATAAATAAAAATAAACTGACTTGAGTGTGATGAAATGTGACATATTCCCTTCACATTGAGCTGAACATGCAGCTCTACACCTTGGCCTCTTTTAGTACGCAAAGGTCTAGGAATATGCAGTTTCCCATCATACCTGTTGAAGACCACCTACTCTCAGACTGGTTTGTACTAACTTCAGTGAAGTTTTTAAGTAGAACTCATTGAAGCATAAAAAAGTTATTTCAAAACTAAGATTGATGATTTGCAAACCAAATATTTGTTTGATTGGATGATTTTTTTGTTTGTCAGTATACTGTTTTGGTATATGGATGGATGGATGGAAATGTACGTTTTTTTAGATGGCACTTAGCAACAACCCACTGGTGAACCAAAGTGCTTTACAAAAGATGAAACAAACAGTTAAAACACATCAAGAAACAAGTAAAAGTAAGATAAATAATAAAAGCACAAAAAATAAAATCATGGCTGGATGGAATATTTACAGGTACAACCATTCCTGCTACATGCATAGTTAAGTCAACTTACAGTTAGATTTCCACTCAGCCATTTTATTGGATTACTCTGTGTCCTACTGTAGTATACATGCATGGGGGTTGCTTTTAATTACACTCATGCGTGATTATCGTGGCAGTCATTTGCAATTGTTTGAAACCTTGTTTTTGTAAAGTCCTAACAAATTAACGACATGCTGCAACATGTAAGCAACCGCTAGGGGCATTGTCAGGACCCATTTGACCAGAAGTAAGCTCTGAGGAGCGACAGCGGTAAAAAAACAAACAGACATTTTCAAAGACAAGACAGGGCATGCTCGTTTTAGGAGCCTTACATACCATCTACAATACAGCTGCTGTAGTTTTTTTTCTGCCATAATCTCAAAATGAACCAGATACTACTTGCCTCTATTCTCACCATGTTCGTTATTTCAATTTATACAAATTTGGTAACTTATCTGGTCTGAGGTTTCTAATGTGCCTCCCAGTGGAATCCTCCTGTAACAAGCATATGACACAAGGAGCTAATGTTTACAGGGCTGTTTTCTGTTTTACCAGAGTTTGCAGTTATAGTGGAAGCAACAGACCAGAGCAGACATTGGCAACAGCAACAAAACAAAGGGAGCCACAGCAGCCATGGGAGGCTGCAGTTCCTCAACACAGCCGGACCAGGTTAGAATCCCCTTTCCTGTCTACAATACAATCCACTAGAGCCCAGAAAATCCCAAGAAAAAACAAACAAGCAAAAGATGCTTGTGTGGGTGAAGGTCACACATTGAATTTTACGTAATGACTAATTGATTTTAATTGGCTTGATTAATCAACCTCAAAGATCACTTAAAATGTGAATCCTGAATCCTGTAGGCTGTGGTGAACAATGTCTGATCACAACTCTGACATAATCAGGCCAAAGTTGATTTTTGTTTGGATCCTGGTTGAAGACAGAAAGATTGCAAGTGAGTCAAGAGTTCAAATCAATGCATTGTCCCCTTTTCTTCAAATAATTGCTGTCAGTTTCAGAACTTCCACAGTAGTTGTT
Organism: Atherinosoma microstoma; assembly: GCA_037177055.1. NCBI lineage: Eukaryota > Metazoa > Chordata > Actinopteri > Atheriniformes > Atherinidae > Atherinosoma > Atherinosoma microstoma. The sequence continues at coordinate 2,403,388 of JBBBVU010000020.1, forward strand.
AAATACATATTTCTGTGAAGAAAACAAACTGTTCAAATATCTTGTAGACCCCAGCGCAGCAACATTAATGCAAAATAAGCACATACCCCCAGCTGTTATGTTCCCATTCATGCCAGGTGTAGCCAAAGCCAATTATAGCCCAGAACTACTTCAGTCATTTCACAGAGGTCTGAATGCAAATTAAACATTTAACCAGTGCACTCAAAAAGAAAAAAGAGAAAAAAGTTGACCCACCTCGCTAAGATATTTAGACAGTTTAACATTCGTTGGGAAGCTTTTGTTGCACTTAGAGTAACTTAACAGGTTGTCGGCTCTATTCTTGCATCTTTTATAGCACGTTTTAACTCTGCTTGAATTATGTTTCTCTTCTTCATGTCAGTGGGGAAAAAAGAATAATTGAAGTTGCAATATTGTTAACACCACAGAAAATACGTTTTGATTGACACTCAAAGCCAGCTATAATTAGGTGACCTCTTGTAGCACAACCTTGCCAGTCAGACTAGGGTCCATTCTGTTGACCTTTAGCATGTCAATCAACTGCCTGCTATCTTTTTCCTGCACCAGCAACTTTTTCCTGAATTTAATTCTGTTTTGTTTTCTTGTTTGAAGGACCAGAGTTTCATACTGTTAAGCAGTAAGAGAGACTGCATCATCTGATCCTTAACTGGTCTTAAAATGAGGTAAATACATTAACACATGAGATATTAACACACATTGTCTTCATATATTTAACAAAAATGTATGTGCTGTTCGGTCTGGTAAGGATCACATGATTTTCATTACGTCCTGATGGGTAAAACTACTAAACTAATGGAGTAAAAGTAAATTTTCTTGTTCACGTGACTTTGACAGAGAAACTTGGATTGCGAGCTGAGTAACGTTATTGCATTAAATCTCTCCCCCGGAGCTCGCCGTGTGTTACAGCGCTGCCTATCAGACTGAGTACCTGCTGCTGCTCCATGTTACAGGTGACATCCTGAGGATCATGACTTGTCTCATTAACACCTGAATAATTCCACCATCCTTGAACTCTGTCTGCCAGTCACAGCATCTCAGAGACAGACTCACACTGAGCAATGATTACAGTTCCTGTGTCTCCCCCTCCTCCCCCCCCTAGGTTCAGTGCTCTGCAACACCATATGTTCTCATGCTTCCACATTCTTTTACCTTATTTAATGATTGAAAAGATTTAATTTAGTACATTTATTTTAAGCCTCTGCTCCCACTCCACATTCCACACCAAGGAGTGAAAATGCTCTGTGGATAATGACACATTCTGATCCCTGTGGATTGCATGGATAGATGATGAAACAACAAACCCCAGGCAATAGATGTTTTTTGTTTTGTTTTTTTAACTTTTTAGCCTGGCAGCATATTAGCAAGATACCAGGCCATAATTGTGTAACTGTTTTTATTGATTTTTCCTTCTTTGTAATACTTTATAATACTCTTTTGTAATTTTGAGTCAAGTATCTTTTCTTTTTATTACCTTCTAGTTTTTTTTGATTATTCTGCAGCTCTTAGAGCTTATTTGTAATCTTCTATTTGGTTTGCATCACAAGAATCCATCCATCCATTTTCTGCACTGCTAAATCCAATCCAGGGCCGCGGGGAAGCTGGAGCCCATCCCAGCAATTATCAGGCGAGAGGCAGGGCATACCCTGGACAGGTCGCCAGTCCATCACAGGGCCCATCACAAGAATATTTTCAGATATTACCCTTAATCCCTTTGTCCTCCTATCTCTTACTACAAGTCAAATCAGTACCAGTGCATATTTTGAATGGTTGTTTTCATACAGTTAATAATAAGAGTGGCACTGCATGGAGTCAACGATAAAGCTGTGTGCGGGAGCATTTCCACTTGTGTTCACCTACAGGAAGTAATTTACATATCCCCCATTCTGTCTGGTTCTGAATTTAGATTTCATGACATCCATGTCAGAAGAGGCTGACTCTCAGATGTGCGTAGACCCAGAAAAAGCAGACACTTTCAGGGCTGATGGTAGAGGCACTGCTTTTCTGGGTCGGCCAGTTTCTGCACATGTTGCGAGTGCTGTTGAGGTTTCAGTTCAGGTAGTAAAGGGAGGTTTATGATCTCAGGCTCTGCAGTTTAGAGTGACCTCCAACTGAGAAGCGAGACTGATGTGATCTGTCAGCAGCATAAAATCGTTTGATTGACACCTCATGCAAATACAGTAATTATTTGCTGTAGGAGTGGGTGGCATGTGTGTGTGTGTATAAGCAATTATAGCAGTGTAGCTGTTGATGTGTCAGGCAATCATGGTTTTTACAATCTGTGTTCTTTCTTTCCTAAAATGAGCTACTTTCTGTTTGTACGCAACATGTAAACCATAAATCTGTACAGTTTATTGAAAATACTACACTGAGGCATGGCTTGGAATATCTGGTACAGATTTGCAATAGTTCTCATCCTTATCTAACCATTTTGTTTCAGTTTCTCTGACATATGGTATCCCACAGGGGTCGGTTTTAAAACCACTTTTATTTTGTTTTTTGCACACTTCCCTTTGGTCATATTATCTAGAAACATAGTGTTTCTTTTCACTTTTATGCTGCTGATGCTGATATTTTATCTTTTAAGGACAGTGAGAGCATTTTATATGCTTTTTATCTTCAACCAAAAATCTACAAATCAGCTCCAGATTGCTTGAGAACTCAGTTTCCAGACACAACCAAGAAAAGAGAGTTTAGTCTCTTTGCACTGGCTCCCAGAATGTTTTTGAATTGATTTTAAAATCTTTACTCTTGACTTTTAAAATTCTTCGTAGTCTTTCACCCTCATATTTTTTAGACCTTTTAGAACCATATGAGCCTGTAAGAATTCTGAGGTCTGGCAGAGGACTTTTAATCGTTCCAGAGACTCAATTTAAGACCAGAGGTGACGGCATCATTTGTGACCCCTACACTCTGGAACTAACTGCCTGAGGAGAGTCAGCATAATTTGTGTCCTAATTTAAATTTCTGCTTAAAACAAACAGCACTTTCATCAGATAGCCTTTCAGGATTTTATATGACACTGATTTTATTTACTGAGTAAATTGTTGCCCTACAATCATATTCATATTTTTGTATTGTTTTTATGTTGTTTTATTTTATACTTTGTAACATTTGTTGAGGAAAAAAAAAAATCTTCTTCTTATTATTCATAATAGTAGTAGTAGTGGTAGTAGTAAGTCAGATGTTATTATTGGGCAAGGACGTTGTTTGGTTATTTCTTATTGCAGATCTATTATTATTTGTGTTTTTTTGTCTGTTTTTACACTGTATGGCTCAAACAAACATGACTAAAGTACCAATTTAGCTAGCTAATTAATGTCTGGCAGGTTCAGCTCATTATTGTTGTTGCTCATTTAGTCATGATTTTTTAAGTTTTCTGAAGATTAATCATGTTTTTTCTCTACCATACTTCACTCATACATTTGGAAATTTGATCTGACTGAGTAAATTGAAACTAAATAAACAAGTAGGCGATGTAAAGCTGTGAAGCTCTTAAAGTCACACCATTTCATGTGCCCATGGTAGACTGTTAAATTTCTGTGATTTTCATAAAGAGTTTTGATCGCTCTGACATGGATCCTCCAGTTTGGCTCAAACTTCACATGAAGGATCAGCATCTCATCCTGAAGACACCTACAAGCCAACACGGAGGATAGATCACAGCTGTTGGTCTCGAGCTGGCATCATGCACACATTAAGGTTTGAAAGCACTGCACGCGCTCATGGCATCAAAGCTCCCTCCTACCTCCTCATGAGGATTTTTTGGCTTCTTAAATTTGAGAATGTTTATTTCTATATTGAGTTATATTTATTCTCCTGTAACCTTTAGAAGATGCAAATGAACATAAATGATCCTTCCAAACACCTGTTTCATGCTCATTTTTTAGTTTGAACTGCAGCAGCTAAGATGATGCTGTCTGTGTAAACTGGAGCCTGTATGAGCAGGGTTTTTTTTTTTTTTTTACAGGGAAGGTAGGGGTGGTGGTTTTAAAATTACCTGCCCTGCTCAGTGATTTTAATCTGTCTGAATAAATTTGAGTAGTAATCACAGCTGAAATACCCCCCTGTTTTTTAATGACATTGCTGTTTCCAGCAGTAATCTGAATTCCAGTGCTGAGCAGCAAACTCACGCTTATACTTTCCCTCCGCGGCAATTTTATCAGCTTAATATAAAATTTCAATAATCGAAAGTAATGTTTTTGCGAATCTGATGGAGACATATTAACGGCCGCATGTTTTTGACTTGTCTCCTATTAACTAATCATATCATCCGTGGTTTAAGCAAATGCCCAGAAGCAACTTTTTTTTTTTTTACATTTAAGTTTTTTATGCACATTTTTTATTACTGTTCATTTAAAACTATTTCTATTACATTATTTCCAGTTTGACAGCAGCTATTGGTTATCTTTTAGTTTTCATTCTTACAGGTCTGATAGTCATTTTGAAATATAACCAATTTTCTTGGTTTTTAGTTACACCTCACTGAGCCTATAGGATCTATTGTGGACACAATAACCAACTAGAGTCTGCGTTGTAAGACAGTTAATGTCCTTCTGCACACTGAGCTGGTTGTAAATTAGCTTATTGAAGACTGATGCATCAAACAGTGAAATTCTAAAAAGTGAGCTGATTGCATGTGTGTTTTGTGTCAAATGAGGAAATAATTCTGTTCTCTGTGTATTCTGGGTGTTATGCAGAGGAAGGTAAATAGGCAAGTCTCTGAGGTTAAAATGTTAAACAACTGACACCAAAACTAAGTCCAGACCTCAGGATGTATTGGACTTGTCATGGCAATTACGGGTTTGAGGAGCAAGGAGACAAGGAGAGACTTTTTGTGTGGAGCTGTTTTTGGAGATCACCTAGACATACCTCTAATAAAGCTGTAAAATATGATGATGAAGATGTGTTGTATTTAAATGCTTCAGCTCTTCACCACCATTGGACATGGAGTTTCATTTGCTGTGGTCCACTTACTTAAATGTTAGCTGGATGTCTTAATGTGTCAGATGCCTCAATCGCTGGTATGTGTTTATGTACAAAACCAATCTGAGTATCAATCCTTCCTCTTTGTCTTATCTTTCAAAGCAACTAGAAAACTTTCCGACCCTGAAACTCTGTGCTTCTGACTTGTTTTGATGCTAGCTGACCTTCATTATGGAGCCATCATTACCCTGCTGCATCCTGAGGCTGAGAAACCGCCCTTCCCTACTTTTTCCCAGCCCGGAGAATCACGTTAAAGCTTCATTTAGCTTTACGACACAGCCTCACACACCAGCAGTTGGATAACTGGTCAGGTCAACCTTGTAAAAAATGTCTTTAATGTCACTTAAACTAACCCAGCGAAATAAAGGCTAATTTTATTTAATTTTTTTTAAGTTGGACTAGGAATTGTCAAGACAACAAACTGGTCTAATTGTGTTTTCCAGCTCACAGCTGCTCATGAAGAACATTAAAACATCTGTACCTCAGTCCCAGAAGCACCCTGATTATTCAGACTTTTTGGGAATAAAAGTCTGAAAATCATGCATTTATTTCATATTTAAGACCAACTCTGTTAACTTCAGGGATGCTTCAGAGTATTTGGACTTCTTTTATCTGGGGTGAAAAGGGATTTTGGAGAAAACATTTGTCTGGCTCCTTAAATGTCATTGCATAATGACAAGTCTTGTTAATTCTCTATTTACCTGAAACAGTGAGTCCCATTTTCACACAAAATCCTGTTCCTCTGCCTCCTCGTACTGATGCATGTTGCATAACCTGACTATAACTCGTTTGTTGTGTTTTGTACAACGAAAGTTTGTATACAGATGTTCTTCAAGGGGGGAGTAAAGATGCTCTGTGGGTTATGTCATCCTCGCTCACACAGACCTGCTCGCTGCTGTTTTTCATACATGTAACTGACAACCTTCCTGCAGCCACATTTCGCCTTCACTGAGACGGGCGGCCTGTCAGCGTGTGTGTGATTCAGTGTGTGAATCTGTCACAGCAGTTGTCATGATTGCTGCTGACATCTTTAAAGAGCCTTCGTGGCTCCGTCACCTCTATGTGGAACCTGTCATGTGTTTATCTCAGACTGCGTTGCTGTGCTCAGAGTGCAATCTCCAAACCGATCATCAGCACGTGTGACAGCCCCACTTTGATTTCCTCATCTTCGTTTAGATCATCAGATCATCTTCTTCATGTGTTTGCATGTGTGTTTGTTTTTCTGGTTCCAATGTTAACAAATGTCCCCCCTCTTCACCTCTAGTTGCTATTTCCAACTTTTTAATCCCCTCTGCCACCTCTCACTTCCTCCCTTCCAATTTCACAGTGTCAGCAGCAGCCACGTGTGGTTTCAATACACAAACACTCATTTGATGTTCTCAAAGAGATGACAGGCACACGCTGAATGTAATCTGCTTGTTATGATTGAAATCCCATGTAAATCTGCCTACTAGGTTTAGTTACTTCAGTCGCTGTTTTCAATATTTCAGATCAAACTCAAACATGTATGCAGCAGACAGATGGATGGTGATGAAATCTGCTCCCCTCTGGAAGAGCTCAAATCACTTTGATGATCCTCAGACTTTTTAATCTGTGTAATACTTTGCTTTATGACCAATTAATGGCAGATTTAATGGGGTTTCCATCCATCTCAGCTGGTCTTGTTACCAGCTAGCAAATGTTTGCATTCAAACAAGCTTCATATCAGAGCGTTTGTCATTCAGCTCTCATATCAGCTTTAACTAATTCAATTTGAACTCGCATCAGGGCCACCAGTGTTAGCATTAACCATATTGTTATATATAAAAGACCCAGCTGTTCCTGGTGCGAAGGTCTCCCCTCACACAAACCATTCAAAGCAGATGGTGCCCTCTCTGAGTACAGCAGTACTGGAAGGTCTTGATCTTATGTGCAGAGCCTTGAAATTAAAAATTTGTTTTGGAGATTGATACATGAAACTAAATTAAAAAGAATAAATAGATGATTATGAACTGGATTGTAAGCTGCAACATAAAATGAAACCCAAATAAGATTTGAGCAGAAATGAGGATTTAATTATAGAAGTGTGTCACTGAATCAGTCACCATTCAAGTTACTTGAATAGTGATTTTGTTAGATGGCGCTGCGGTTATAAAATCAGGGTTTTATCAGGCGAGCGACAGCTTGGGAAAGATTTTAGAGGCCATGAGTTGATGTGTTGTCTTAATGGGTTGCTTTTCAGTCACTTGATGATCCTTAATGTGTCAACAAGTGACTGAGAAATGAAACAGAAGATTCACTCTTCACTGGAGCAAGTGCAAGTTTATACAAATAGAAGTAAAATGAACTCCAGCTGCATTTCTGTATGATTGATTTACTGGTGTACAATAGTTTTAATAAAGTTTGGAGAATAAATGTTTGGATACAATGGATTAGAGTAAAGAAAGTTAAACACCAATCCTACATCTAATCAGAGCATGACGTGATGGATAACAGGAAAGGCCCAGAGTTTAGAAATTGGTGGTGGGCTTCTAAGTAGCACTATGTAACTGTCTTACCTAAAAAAATGGGTTTCTGACTCGTTTTGATGGCACAATTATCATGTAGATACCTGCAGCCATTGTTGCCTAGAGAGCGCGTCACAGCAGAGTTTCGCTGTGTCACACACCAACAACTGGATATAATCACACTGGGCGTTTGGAACACACACCATGGTGGAACACACAGAGAGAAAGGGACAGAACAGAAGATGAAAAAATAGTCAACATCGGACTGACTTTTATTGACTGAGGAGAACTCAGAGTACAGATAGGATGCAAGATGGATGCTGAGATTAGTCATTGTTTAGTCATTGTGCCTCACTGAGAAAATCTGCCAAAGTTTCGTGATGCTTCTTCTAAGGAGAGCAGACTTCTGATGAGGTTCCTTCTTGGGCAACTGAATAAAGTGGAGTGGGAGAGGAGGTGGGAGGCACAATGTTTGGTTTGGATGGAGAATGACTGCAGTCCGCAGTGATGCTGGCTCTGCATCGGTCAATAATGGTGAAGAAGGAGCTGAGTCAAAAGGCGAAGCTCTCGATTTACTGGTCGATATACATTCCTACCCTCACCTGTGTTAATGAGCTGTGGGCAGTGACCGACAGAACAAGATTGTTTCCTCTGCAGAGGGGCTGGGTTTTCTCTTAGGGCGCATTTAATTTAAATTAATTTGATACAGATGTGTTGAAGCAGGAACACACATTAAAAACTTGCTGGATTGCGGACCTTGTAGAACCAAATTGAATATCACTGCAACAGATAAACAAGTTTTCTTTTTCGTTGTGCGCCTCGTTTTCTCCTGTAATTCTTGGTGCAGCGCCGCCTCTATAAAAAGTTATTCAAAATGTTGTAAAACTGGTTTAAGGGAACTGACGGTAGAAGATCAGTCTGATGTGATGCCTTCACCATTTAGAAACTTAAAATTCTGCATCAATATAAACATTGAATCACTTTGGAGTTGATCCACTTGGTTAATGACAATATCTAATGGGGTCAAAGGAGGCACGCTGAAAGTGGGACCCTGTGGGCCTTCAGTATGTGAATTCAGGGTCTCAACTAGTATACTTTATGATTTACGAGCATTAATCCACTTTGGTTTGATCCAAACCAGTGTCAGTGGGTAAAAATGTGGAATTTTAACCAGCACACTCTTAAATTTTCAAAGCAAACTAAGCTCAGATCTCTTGCATCAGTTTGGATAATCTCAAAGTCAGTCTGCAGCTGACCTTTAAAACATCAATCCTGTCCTTCAAGAACCATTACAGTCCTAAATAAAAGGCTCCGAATCCACTTTCTCCTTTCATATTCCTTACTTGTGCCAGTTTTTTTGGTGGAAAACACAGTTTTAACTTGAATTTTTATGGTTTTTGCTTCGTTTTGAGTAAACATTTCAGCTTTTCAAGGCAACTTGAATGTTAAAAAAAACTTTACTGTCTGGGGAATAGTCGCACGGATGTTTTTACTTTGTACTGAAGCTGAAAGAAGTAAGGACGACATCTCATCACAAACAGAACAAAACTCTTCCCTTCTGCAGCCAGAAATGGCACATCCAACATTCTTGCATGTTGTGTTCGTGTGGTCCTACGGCATTTTTTCACATCATCTTCTCTGCCCATTTGTGCCGTTGTTTTTGATTGCCTCCTTGATTGGCACATCATACCGTGAAGAACACAGGCGACGCTGCAAACAGATGGACAAGCTGAAGCATCAGAGTGAGAATTAATGATGCAGAGGCAGAGGAGACGGCCCTTTTAACAGTTGCTCTCCTCCTATTTAATCCTGTCCGCCTCTCCGTACTCCTCTGCCCTCCCCTTCTTTCTGTTGTTTCATAATTACACCCCCGACCGGTTCCAGCTTGTTGCCATAGTGACAGCAAAGACAGAGTGTCCCTGTAGTCACAGATGTTATGTACCTGTGCCTAAATACACGTGCTGCATAACTGTACATGTTTTCTGTGCTTTTGGAGAAAATAATCAAGTTGTGTTTATTAGATTTTTACCTCGGTTTTCTTCTCGGGGCACGGGGAACTTTTTCCTTTACTCCACCTTCACCACAAAGACAGTTAAAAATGTTGGGTTTTTTATTGTTGTCTGGTTCTTACCTGGTTTTGAATTGAGCTGAAACTCAGAATCTTTCCATGGTCCAGTTTTCATACGATACCCGGGATGTTTTTCTTTTTTTTTCTTTTGTTTTTCTCCTGCATTCATTGCTGCATGATCGCTGTAGCTGAAGTCTTGAAAGTATAATAGAAGCAGTGATTGAACACATGAGTCTGCATAAAGTCCTGATCAGCCTTAAAGGTCCCATATTATGCACTTTATTCCCAATCTTAAACAATTCTCTGATATATCATTTAAATCTTGGCGCC
>JBBBVU010000020.1:2432889-2445585 GCA_037177055.1 Atherinosoma microstoma
AGTACAAAACTTAGGGACAAAAAAAGACATAGCACACATCTCCTCAATGGGCTGAATAGTTTAATCTTTGAATGGCTAAAGTGGCACAAAGGGTTGAGGAGTTATAAGCCAGCAAAAAACGGCGGAATAATAAACTAGAAGTAAAAATAAAGAGAAACAGGAAAACAATCCTGTGAATGCCCCTAGAGGGCATTCACAGAATAATATGTACATCCAAAAATCTATACACAGCCCTGATTCATCTGTCATAAAATAAACATTTTCTAGTATCGGTAGTGTGAAGGATAGAACTCAAGTTCTATCTTTCACACTACCTTCAGTAATCTAATACTTTGAGCCAGGTGAGTTTAAGCGAAAAAACATGTAAAACCTGAAGGGTAGTGGCCCTCAAGGGCCGGATTTAGACAACCCTGCTAGTTGTTCTCAGATCTGAGTTATAGATATCGCAACTTTAAATATTATAGCTTTATTTCTTGAGGCAAATGGCAGAAGTTATGGTTGCACCAGCATATGGAACAGTCATCTTGCTCCACATCTACCCACACAGGTACAACCAACCTGTCCTACAATGAAAACTCAATTTGGTTTAGGAAAAGGCTTTGGATAAGGTTCACCCTTAAAATCTGAAAGAGATATAATAATCCAAGGAAATAAACCATCTTGACAGCGTTTACTCAACCAACTAAAGAAATCAAGTGCTTCATAGAAGTCAGATTGAGTCTAATCGGTGACAGTTCAGCAAATGTTACTGGTTATATGTGCAGGGAAAATTCCATGTTGATAGGCTTACTGCAGGAAGGGCAGTCGTATTCTGTTAGTGAAATACATTTTTTAAACGGCACTCAAAAAATGTTAAATGTTGCACAGAGTTTGCCTCAGATTGGATCATTACGCAAAGCAAAGATGTTGCTGTAGAAAGATGTGGCTCATTGCTCATGTTGTGTATTTTACAGTAAACACTCCATGAGAGTAAATTATAAATGAATCAGTTCAGTGTGTTAGGGTATTTTATAATATGCTTTAAACGTCTTATATAATGGGGAGTAGTTTAAACTGGCCTTTAACCCACAGTCTCACACTTCCTCTCTAAATAATGGATGGATTCTCACTTTTGCTGGATGCAGACAGGATGATGCTAATGTGTGTGAAGGGGAGGAAGAGCGAAGCAAATAAATCTGTTCTGCTCAGACTGCTGCTTCTCTGTTTGTGCCTGGATACATTCTGTTCTTTTTATAACCACTGCAACACATCTCCAGTTTTTGACTAAATACTACACACAAATAAATGAATGTGTTTTCCTCCATTCAGAGATTCGAGACTGAACAGGAAAAGCTTTGCATTTTTTAAATTCCGATTAAAGTACTTATTTCCAGGAAAATTGGGCAATATTTCTAAATTTCAACAAATACTCAAATCAGTCATTTTTAAATCCATTTGAACTTTTCTTTATCAGACACAAAAATAAAGAAGAAAAATGTCTTTGTTTTCAATGACCAACAAAAGTAGCAAAACATTAGGTATCGAACTGAGAATATATGCTAACTAAATCATAAAACATGACTTAATATTCTACATGTATGATGAGGTTAAGGTGATGCTCATGTGCTCATGGAGTCTGAATGGTTTAGCCATTGATTTGGAGTTTTTTGCCCTGCTGAAAAGGACAGCGTTCATTATCAAAGGGCAGTTTTTGAACTTTTTGAATGCATACGAGGGTGCTCAAAGTGCTGATGTGGACACCACAGGGTCCGTCTCCTCATTAATCCTTCAGATATGTGAAATTGTTATAAAAAGATTTTCATTTGCAGGTGTCAGCAAGACCTGGAAAACCGTCACAGTTCATCCGTTACACAAAGGAGATTTCATCTTAATCAGATCTGGACGAAATGAACAGGTTCCAGAGTTGCACCTGCAAATGAAACTGTCTTTATTCTGTCAAATTCTTCAGAACATTTTGAATAACCGTCCGAAATTCACCTGCAGGTTGGCACAAGTGGAGAACATACAAGCGTTGTCCATGGGCTTGATGGCGTTCCCATGCAGTGATGGAGCAGGATTGGAGATGATGGGCGGCTGGGCGGGAGGCGGGAATGTGGCCGTCAGCTCGGTTACAGAAGCAGTTCCTCCTTCTGAGCCGTAACCAAACGACAGGATGGCGTTTTCTGAGAGAGCAAGCAGAAGAGCAGCAGAAGTATGATTCAATCACTAATCACAACCAACTAAAAGCAACATCACCCTGACAGCTAAATCACTTTGCTCGGTAGGAGACGGATTAGCTTTTACTTCCTGTCTGCATCTGCACCGCTTTCACTTTAAAAACAGTTATTAGAAATAATTTTTTAGACACATTTTTGAGCAAAAAAAACCAAACCCTATTCATCCTTGTACTATTTATGCTTTGTTTTGGTTTGTTTTTATCTACTTGTTCATTATAATAATCAACTTTATGAGAAAAAAATAATAGGTCTGAATTTAATTTAACGCTATTCTTATGATTTTTAAAGAAACAAAGGCTGCATATTTAAGAAAAACATGTCCGTACGAATCTAAAGTTGTTCTGAAGTCTGTCAACAAAAAATGAGAACAACGCTGTTTAAAAGAAATAAGCCATGTGTTTGTGGTCTCTAGAATCATTTAAATGATTCTGGTCAACATCATTTACCTCTGGAATGACCTCAAAATTATTTAGTTTTAAAGTTCTTATCAATCATCAAAGATGGTGGTGTTTTTCTTTGCCTGTTCCCTCTTGTCCTGCCAAAAAACCACAGCACATTCTCATTTGTGGGTAATCTGATGTTGCAAACCCCATTTTACTGTGTTTTAGATACCCACATTGTTCCTTTAGTGTTGACACACCTTGTGAGGGACCGAGTTGAAATGTGGGTTTTATTTATCTATAAAATGCACAAATACAAAAACTACCAAAACCAACAAGGTCTTTAAAAGAGGTCAAATGAACAAAACCAAACTAAAGTCGTAACAGTTAGTTAACAAAGTAACTTTAAACTAAGTGTCAAACAAAACTGAACTGGCAAACAAGAAACAAAGAGAACTTAAATGCTGGCTGATTAGACCAAGCACAAGATTCGAAACAAATACCAGACACAAAATTTAACAAAAGAAACAAAATCTAACAGTTTAACAATTAATAAAAAGTAATAATAAATCAAACACAAGATTATGTAAATAAACGACTCTTAAATCAAAGAAAATGACTGACACTGAAAGAAAATGAAGTAATGATCTCCCCCCTGATGGGACTGTATTTGGTACAGGGCAAACTTCCTGTACATGATGTGACTGCCAAAGCACAACTTATGCTCACTAATTCTTCCGGCTCTCACATGGCTCCCCCCAGCACCAGTTTTTAAAAAAGTTGCCAAATAAGAAAAATTGAACAAAGTAAACTAAATGTGCGTGCTTAAAAAATATAACTTATGCATTTCAGCTAAGCTAAATAAATGTTTCAACAAAAATTGTATCATGCTTGTGTAAAACAAACTTTATAAATTTGCGGCTGCAGGTGTGGACTACAAACAATACAGTGGTCCAAACAAGATGCAAAAACACAAAAAAATAAAAAAACTGAGTCAAAAGCTTTATTTTCCTGCTGCAATTAAATAACCAACCTAAATCTAGGAGAATATTCATGATACTTTGTTAGGGTACTTTGAGCAATACTGTAATACTTCTATGATATCCTTTGCCTCTGATTCTGATGCTACAAATACCTTTTAAACTTAAACTCAACATAAAGGCCAGAAATCAATATCACATTTAGTTCTCTGCTTCACTTCTGAATGAAATGCTTTGGGCCAATTTAACCTGCTGCTGATGAGGATGGAGGGGCGGTGGAGGAAGTCAGATGATTTTCAATTATGACAAGCCAAGAAAATGACCTTTAAAAACAAACCGTCTCAATTTTCTTGTTTATAGTCTCTACAGTTTATATCCCGCTGTCCTTTGATGGGACACGTTGCAATGTGAAATAACATTTGAATGCATATTGCATATGCTGGTATAGATCCATTCCCCATCTGTGGCATCTCAGACTCACAAAGGATTGAAGGTATTGTGAGAACGATGAGGGTAAACAGAAGCATTCTTGAAATTTTACAGGATGAAGCAGCAAGGCAGCGACCACCTACATCAGTACAGTGCCTCAGTGAGATGTGATGAGCCAGGGAAACACTAAAATGTTTATTAAAAATTCTCACACAAAAAGATTTTTTTCCCTATTGTTGCACCAGATTTGGGTGTTTAAAGAATAAAATACAAGTCAAATATGTACATTTGAACATATGAGCCACATATCCCTTCATGATTCCCTCTAGAACTGCTAAGAAACTGAAAATCTCTGTGATAAATGATGCTTATAAAGATTATTTTTTAAAGGAATACCTTTCAAATCCATCATCAGCTTCAGAGGGTTGTATAAAATATCTGAACATTTGCATGGATTGTGACTAAACTTCACATATTCATGTTCTCCTGAGGCACAACTTCAGTGAACCTGTGTGCAACACTTTGTTTTATGATTAAAAGCCTGCAGAACTCTGTAATATGAGCTTCACTTGGACACATTACAGGATTAAACTACATTAGAACTGTAAACATGTAAAGAACTTGTTTAATTTAATTGAATGTTCAGGCAAAACTTTCAGGAGCTCCAGTCGTGAATGAAGGTGGGTTGCAGAATTTGCAAATCCCTCATATAGACTCCATCTGCGTTATTTCATGGTATCAAGAGGTGAAAACAACATCATGAAGCTTCATCCTGTTAAGAACAGCAGGGATTTTTCACATAAAGCCTGAAACGCCTCTGTTTTAGCAATGCAAACTGTCACACTGAAAAGCTTTGCTACTTTGGCATTTTCTGGAAACTCTGTTCAGGCAACAGCATTCAGCCATATCTGAATAATACATCCCCATCTTCCATTTTTGACCAGTTTGTCTTTGAAATTGAAATGTATTTGTTGTGTTTTAAAAAACATTATACTTGGAAGACCCACTGCTTTTGGACATGGGCCAAAACAGAAAAAAACCAAGGGTCAGAAACTCAGAAAGCAGAAGCTGAACAGCTATCGACAGCTTTGTGGAGGCTGGTGAGGGTCTGAATAAGGAATTAAGAACATATATAGAATGGGTTGATTTCATGGGAACCTGTAGAAAAAAAACTCAACACTGAGCTGAAACCAATACACAAACAAACAGATCCTGTAGGTCCAACCAATTAGCACATGTAAGCCGATGCGGTCTGCTGGTATTCAGTGTATTCCACTCTGTGTTCGGTGAATGATTAATGAGCCCATTTCTACAAGGATGCTGCTGCTTCACATCACGTTACGATAACAGAAAGTTGTTATTGTATCTGAGCACATCTCTCAGGAGCACCTGACCTGTACTTCTTGTTGATGTAATGCCATTTCATCAGTCTTGCTGGTTACCAGAAGTGGATTTTAGTATAGAAAGCTGCTGATAACTACATTCCTTACAGTAATAAAACCCTTGAGAGGAAGATGCCAATCAAACGCCTTTATAAAAGAATTCAATAAGCCTGACTTTGTCTGCGGTTTCCTGTGGTATTGCTACTGTTTGACTATGCATCTGCAAACTCTCTCAAAACAGACTCATGAAATGAGCCTAGGTCTAGGGGATGGACAGAAGGCTCTATCCATGTGCGGATTTAAAGTTGAGCATAAATGAGCCTCAAAGAGGGGCTCATAGTTGTGGCTGAATGACTAAACTGATCTGTGAAAAGGGCTTTTATATCTTTTACGTCCAAACAGATGGCTACAGATACTGACGAACTTACACTTCCTCAAGAAGCTGAGTGTCCTCTTTCCTTTCTGGTGCATTCCCAGTTCAGTCTGTTGTCCAGGTGAAAACCCAGATAAACATCCAGGTATCTGTAGTGGCACCCACAACCTCTACCTCCTCTCCCAGGATGGAAATAGTATTCTATTTTTATTTAGCTCCTTACCTCTTGAGCTGACAGTTGTGTTGCTAATGCATTAACAGTGAAGCTCTGTTTATGCAGCACAGTGATGTGGTTCCTCTGTGCTCACCAATGTGAATGTATGTATTAACACTGAGCCTGAGGAGGAGAAGCTGAGTGTTTGATAGGAGCTGCAGAGGTGATGTTGTAGCTGGGTCAGTGTTATTTAAAGAAAGTATCTTGGGATCTTTCACACATTGTCTCACACTTCTGTTTTCCCTCCTCCGCCTGACCTTTCTCCTCCATTATCTGCCTCGCTCCATTCTCTCCGCCTCATAAGGAACCAAGCAATGTTTTCAGCACTGAATGTGATGTGATGCTTCAGAAAAAACAATTTTACATGAATATTTGAATGTGTCCTGCCTTTAAAGAAACGCTTCACTTTTTCTTTTTTTCTTTCTTTTTTTACAATTTAGGGTTCGAGAAAAATCTACGGAACTAGCGGAAGATGCCTATCAAAGCTGAAACTCATTCAACAACTGTGAGTCATCTTTCAAGAATAAGAATTAATATCCAAAAACTAAAAAGAAAAGGAAAACTGTGTCAGGTTACTGGTTGAAAAAGTGATTTTCTACTAAAGAGTCTAACTTCAAGTATGAATGTGATTCTATCAGTAAATAGAACAACAGCTCAATTAATCAAGAAAATCACAATCTTTTATAGTTAGACACAGCATGAAAACTAAAATCACTCAGACAGAGCAGATCTCTGCTAAACCACTGTCATTTTATCTTCTTTCTTTTAACCAATGATTGTGAGCATTATTTTTGAGTTAGAAGCTCTAATGGCAAAATTATCCCCATCACCCCATAGTGAAGAACCCATTAAAACATTTCTGATCCAGGCGGTGATCCAGATCACCTCCAAAATCTAATCCCTTGTTCCTTATTCCATTTCTGAGATTTCCTGAAAATGTCATTAAAATTCCTCCATAACTTTTTGAGCTATGTTACTAACAGACAGACAGACAGACAGACAGACAGACGGACAGACAGAGAGACAAACCAACGCCACTGAAAACACCCTCCACCTTGTCCAAGGTAACAAAGCCATTCCTACATTTACTTTAGTTCTATTGTTATGCAAACAGTATGACCCCAAGATATTTCATGTTTTTATTTCGGTCCTGCATATCATTCTAAAAAAGGATAGGAGAGGAGAATTAAGACTTTCAATGAGGTAAGAAATAATGCTAATGGAATACCAGCATGTGATTCTAATTATGATTGGATCAAAAGCAGCATCAATGAATGGACGGAAGATCTCCAGTTGGTCAACAAATATGTGAGAAAATCATTAAAATGTTTGAAAATAATGGTCCTTTTCAGGAAAATTGGAAGGAATTTGCATATTTTTCCCTCTGCAGTGCAGAATATAAATAAACCATTCAATGGAAGAATTTCAATGTGTCTGATCCCTCAGACAGCACTGCATCAAGAACCGTCATTCTTCAACAGCAACAGGGTTACAGGTTCGAAATGCAAAAAAAGGGGCCATTAAGGAATGAAATCAAGCTGATGAGGAAAGCAACATTATGTGTTCATTCTGTCTGAAATAAAATTAAAAAAAAATAGTAACAGTCCTAAATGATTATGATTTAGGGTTTGATTACAATCAGTGTTAATGTAATCTTTTAAAACAAAACAAACCAACGCCGTTGCACTTGTTACAATGACAATAAATACACTCTATTCTTCTTCTTCCAAAAGTGAAGTCAGTCTCTTGAATGCAATTATTACTTTTCTCTCCTTAATATCTTTTGTAAACTGAACCAGAAACTGAAAGACTCAATCAAATTATCAGTTGTTAATTCACAGAAGATAATATTAGGGCTGTGAGGCAATTAACATTTTAATTGCAATCAAATTCATGATTTCATGTAGATAATTGTAAATGTATTACAGCCTATCCTATACTTAGCATAAAAAGTAAGGAAATTTGTTTGGTTGCTTATTTCTTCCCTTTAATTATACCAGTTGGTGTTGTATTATACATTGTTAGAAAGCCTGAATAGTCACCTTTACAACAAGCTATAACTTGTAAAGATCGTGCTTCTGGAGATTGAGCAACATAGTTAAACATGCGGGTAGTTCCCCTCAAAAATGTACCAAGTGCAATATATGTTGTCCTTTTATTCCCTCCTATTTTGAGATTAAAGTGCAGCCAGTCACAGATGTATGACTGACACCTGATTGGCACCAAATTGACAGACAGACATATTGGATGAAATTCTGGACCCAGTGATTATCCCATATCTCCAGAATCAGTATAAAAATGGTCAATATATGTTGTTTTTGTTTTTATTATCATTACTGTGGATGAATACCAAAAGCACTGGTAGTATACATCGTATGACATAACACCAAGTGGTACAATTAAAGGGTAGAAATAATCTAACAAACAGAAATTTCTTTACTTTTTAAACTAAGTTTAAGAGATTACTAATGTAACCATCCTCCATACAAATGAAATAAAAAATAAAACATCTTCAACTCCTGAAGGGAAATTATAATAACAACCAATTGCACCATAACTGGTAGAGTTTCCTCCTTTAAAGAGACAAAGCAACAGTAAAATTCACAATTTTTACAAAAGCACTAAGAAAAGAAAAGCTGGGAGGCAGATTGTGTGGGTGAGTGGAGAGGTGTGGAGGAGAGGTAGCTGCTTCTGTTGAATACAAACTGCTTCCAGCTTCTTTCAATTCAAGTGTCATTTCCTGCTTATTTTCCTTGGTAACATAAAAATCCATCCAACTATTAGTAAATAGAAGGCTCATCATAGGATAAATTGATGGGCTGAAAATTACTGCAAATGAATAATCTGTCAGTTTATCAATAAATCACTTAGTGATTAACATAAAAGCAGAAAAAAATTATTAGATCTTTCAATTAAGTCCTATTTGTAATTTAAAAAGAATCAACGGAAAATCATTTAATATCATTAAAGTTTCATTCCAAGCGACTGAAGTGAAGTTTTTCTGGGTTTTTCTGTTTTTATCCTGTTACAAACTAAATTACAGATTAAAGCTGAAAAATGTGATCACTTAATCGACACCAAGTTCAATTCATTTATCAATTATTGTTACTTAGCTAAGAAAATCATCGGTAGACTTGATTTTAAAGAGAATAATCATTAACTGGAGCGTTATCCTGAACTTGCCACACTTGGAAGGATTTTTCTCTTAGCCTTTAGATAATCATTTCCTGTAATTTTTCAGGCTTTTATGTTTAAATTTGGAGCAGACACGTCAGCTGTGACTTACTCAGGCAGGAGTTGTGGGTGAAGTCACGGTGGAAGGCGTCACACTCGTGCTCCTGATGGCTGGTGCCTCTGCAAGTGCACCACAGGCTGATGGTGATGTTGGAGGGGCTGTTGTCGCTGTAGTTCGGTGTGACGTCTGAGCCTGAGACGATGCAGAAAGGGAAGGAGGAGGGGGGGGACTAAGAATTAGGAGGAAGATTATCCAGGAAGAAAGGAAAAGAGGATTTTTGCTAATTGGGAATTGAATCACTAGACAATTTCCAGAGCAGAAATGAGTCACCTGTGATGTGCTTCTCTCTCTTTTTCTGAATCCTTAAATGAATGATTGAAATTATGGTCAAGGAAAGAGGCAGATAAAAGCCAGCTGGTAAACAGGGATGAGGAGGGGTGAAATTACTTCCTCACCATCTATTAACTAGACCATTTTAGTATGAATTTACATTTCCACATAATGAATTTCAATTGCACACCTCAGGAGTTGTTTAGTCTGCATACGGACTAAAATGAGATGTCAAATTTCTCATTTTCTATCTAATCTGCCAAAATATTCTCTCCTATGGATTCGCAAATCAACAAAATTCTGCTGACTAATCCACCTTAAAAACAATCAGATTATTATCGTCCTGTTTTTCTCTGTCGAGCGGTGTGTCAGACGTACCGATGAGGCCAACGTAGGACATGAGGCAGCCGTGGTAGTTGTCATGAGGGCAGCTGGTGACGGTGTTAGACGTCATCTGGCAGTTCATGTGGAAATCAGCGAGCCGAGACCTGCAGCAACGCAACAAAGACACGTCAGTGCATCGCAGCAAAACCACGCCGCCTGGGCGGGAAACAGAAATACAGGATGGACAGGCCTAAAACACTGGGACGTTTGTTTTTACAAACAGGTAGTAAAAAAAAAAAGAAAAAAAGAAAACAAATTGATAAAATTGGATCAGAGTAAACAACAACATCCAATCCGTCGAGTATCAAACATTGAAAGCACTTTTAAAAAATTAGTTTTGAGATGTGATTTGAATGTTGAAAGTTCTGTGCAGTATTTTGATTGAGAGGTCCAGAGAGAGGGGGCTGCAATGGAGAAGGCTCTGTCTCCCCAGGTTCTGTGCTTGGTCCTGGTAGGAGGATGAAGGGAATTGGAGTCAGAAGTCTTGAGGCTTCAGGATGGAGTGTAGGGGTGAGGAGTTGTGTAAGGTAGAATGGGACCTGGAAGTGAGGAGGAGGAATTTATGTGTTGAGGGATGGGAAGTCACTGGAGGTTTTTCAGGACAGGGGTGATGTGGTCTTGGAATGTGGGATTGGGTGAGGAGGTGTGCGACCATAGAACTCTGTGCTTCTGACTCATTTTGATGGCACACTGACATTCATTATGCACTTTCGTAGAAATGTAGAATCCTGAGGCTGAGAATATTCATTTCCCACTTTGTGTTCAAAAGCCTGGAGCATCGCATAACAGCTGTATTTTACTTCATGGCACCACATCACACGCCAGCAACTGGATATCAACACACTGATTGTTTTAAACACGCACCATGGCTAACTCAGCAAAGAAACACAAGAGGACAATATTTGAGGAAGCAAGGAAACAAGAGTTGACATCAGACTGACTGGCTGGAGAGAGCTCAGAGAAGAGACAGGATGCAAGACAGATGCGGAATTAGCCTTTTTTAGTGGGTGCCAAAGTGTACAGTACAGCTAAACTGTTTGCAGTACCAAAACAACAATCACAAAAAAAATAAACATTAAAATTGACACCTGGACCATAAAAAACAGCATCAACATAAAATCCACAGAAATACATTTAAGTACATGAAGAGCTTGCCATAGAAAATTTAACAAATTAAGAATAACTTTTCTGTGCACGTGTGTGTCATCTGAAATGGCTTCATACATAATTCAGTGTGCATCTATGAGTATGTGGACATCACCCAGAGAGCAGACATGTTTGGGCCGAATCCGGGTTACTTTGGGCACTTATGGCTCTGTTACGGCAAGTGTCGTATGGGTCAGTAGTGGACCAGATGTCAGTTCCCAGCCTGGCTTGTATTATGGTAAGTATCCTGAGGGCCACATGTGGTCCAGATGTCATTTGTTGGCCTGGATGTGGATTATGGCAAGTATTTCGTAGGCTAGAAGTGTTCCTAATAAACCTGCCTGACACATGCAGCTCAGAGTAATTCAGTCATTCTGCTGCAGCAGATTTTACATAAGGAGCTTTGTTGCGAGGTTATTTCATTTATCTAAACTGTATTCTAAATGTCATCATGGTTTAGTTCCCTGATGCTTCCCTTTTTTTTGGAATAATAATAATCTTCTGCTCTGATGCATCCCAATATTTTTGCCTAGAGGCAGTGTGAAAATGCAGGAGTGCATTTTCAATCCTTTAATTTTTTTTTTTCATTAAGTATCTTTTAAAGTTTGCTTCCCTATTGTACGTCATGTACTTTACACATTTTTGATGTTATCAATAAAAACAAACACATGAAGCTGAATCAAAATCTTGTTCAAACAAAAAATATATTCTACTGAAAAAGCTAATTCAGGAAAAACGTACAGAAAACATACCCATCAACCCCTTCACAGCGAGTCTTTAACACCACCTTTGCCCTCCATTTCATTATAATTATTACAAAGAATGTTCAGAGATGTCGTTGTGGGGTTTCTACTGATAATCACATGATCAACAAAGGTCATAATTAACAGCACATGACAAACAGCTGCTGATTATTCAGTCTGCGGGATTAAATCACAGCGAAAGAAGAAAACCAACGAGATGATGTTGGAAGAGCAGCGGTCAAAGCGCAAATGAAGGGACGCCATATGGAGAAACATGTTGGATATACATCAAATGAACCCTCTGCAGTCATTTGTTGGCTATTCTCGTTTTTATGTGCAAACTGGTGAGGCAGAGAGGTGGAATATAAATGGGTGGCACCAACACGGTGCATTCATATAAGGGCAACTGGTTTAAAACAATACACAAACTAAAACCAGCAGACACCTGCTGGAGATGAGAAGGGAACGATGCAGTGTTTCCCCTCCCCAATGAGACCCACCGCCCTGTCTACAAGGTCAAGTTCATTGAACTTGACCTGAACAAGCTGAATCTACCGTCATTGTAGTAATTTCTAATTCATATTACGGCTTAAAGTGGATCCAATATTCCTTGTTTTATCAACGCCAACACGTTATCAGAGATCTGAACTTTAGGAATATTTAGAGCAACTGAATAAAACGGTTTTCCTCAGGACATTTAAAAAGTTTAACTTTTTTCTGTCCTTAGAGAGTTTTTTTATCACAGCATTTAGGTCATTTATGTAAAATTGATCTGCGATAAAGTCTGGAAATGGGACGTGACTTCACAGCTGAGTGTAATTGTCACATGATGTTTAAATTATGCTATTTTGTCATTATCATATTTATGCATTTTTATATATCTT
>JBBBVU010000020.1:2445685-2461690 GCA_037177055.1 Atherinosoma microstoma
TATATATATTCCTTTTATATAAGTTCTTTTGTACCTGTAGCCTTCTGAGATCCTGCGATGTAAAGGGGACTATAAATCCAATGTATTATTATTATCACGTGTCATATTCACTCTATATTGCTGTAATGGGTAGGACACATCTGTTACATCTACAGTTTTAATGAATACATGATTCTGATTTTAAGGTTGATAAGACTTACATCGAGTTTATTAAACCTGAATGTAAGTAAAAAGTATGAAACAAAAGAGTCAGAACAGAGCAAGGCTATAATATTAGAATTATTATACCCCTCCCACACACCGCCATAAAAGATTGTGAACCTGGGGGAAACACTGCAATGTCTTCACTCTACACATATTACATATGTGTGTTCATGTGATCACTGAAATAATATTTACAAACAGAAGTATGTAAGGGGCTTTACGGGGTTAATGAGTCAAAAATGCATCTACATACACTGAAATTAAATGAAAGAAAATTCCAAAATATGTGTTACGCTAAGCAAAGCAAAACCTGATACTTAATCTGAAGATGCATTGAGTTTTACATCCAAGGTCCTATTTATTTCATTCAATATTTTTCTTTAACCTAAGTCTCTCCACACTATTTTCATTATAAATTACTGTATGTTTTAGATCAAGGTCAGAAATGGCATATGCAAAAGGTTTCTCACTCTCACAGCACTTTGGGTTCATTTTTTTCTGCAACTGCCTCATAAATTAAGCCGAGTTTCCTTGAAATGCAGTCATTGTTTCAGGGCCACCTGCACATTATGTCCCTCCGTCACACAATGTGTCATTGCAGAAGTGTTTCTCTGAGATCAGTTTAAGTTTCTAAGTTCAAAGATACATCCACTTCGTTCTACAGCAACCAGACAAAAGTCCAGTGGTTAGTGTAGAAAAACAACTTAATCTTCTTTCTGGGTCAGTCATTGATATTTTTTCTAACTGTAAGAGGGCCAGTAAGTATTTTTGTCTAAAATTGATCCAAAATAGCGTGTGCTTCAGGAAAAAAAAAAGATAAATAGTTCATTTAATATAAATACATTAAATGTGCGAAATCATTTGAAAATAGCTGTCTGCAGCATCTGTGTGCATCACTGTTGCCATGGTACCTCTTAATATCCCGTTATATTTCATAAGACACAGCAACAGGATATATGTCACATATCATTGTTACTGCTAATGATAGAAGAGTAAAAATGTCCCTTTGGGGATGAATAAAAAGATTTTTTGCATGATTTAGGATGATGACGTTTAGAACAAAGACACAATGTTAAGATAAACGAATCTAGAGTTCTTGATCAAAACTTCCCAACATACTAATGATGCTAATGGGTCTTATCCAAACAAAGTTGAGCTCAATATGTATGAAATTATCTCACTTAATTTCTGATTTCAAAGAAAATTGCAGTCGTTGATATATACAAATAATTTAAAGTGCTGAAATTTGCATTATCTCTGCATTTAGTACTTGAGAAATGCAATAAGAACAGAACATAAACAGATGGAACAGATGCACAGAAAGAAAATCTACTGAGAGCTGAAAATCCTTCAGGAAATAAAGGCTGATTCACGCAGTAGTTTGGGAGATTATCTGCATTTCCAGAATGCGTGTCCTGCAGCATCCACTACATCATGCATATGTTAATGGACAAGAAACTGTCACAGGCAATAACTGTGCAGCTGCTGAGCTTAATCTACTGCTTGCCCTACTTCTGTGTTTCACCATCCTGTCTCCTCTCCTCTGTTCCTCCGTCTCTGTCTCCTCTTTCATTCCTCAGCTTCTGCTGCTTCCAGCCTTTTACGTGATTCATGTTCTGTCCTCTTGAATGCAGCATGCTTTAGACTGCCAAGGGAAAATAAGGTGTGAGATGGGGTGTGGTAGGATCAGCGGAGTGACAAACGTGTCATTCTGACACTGAAGCTGATGGACGCTCCGCCACCCCGGGCCTGTTTATGCACTGGTACATATATGTTGTGAAGAAATCTTTGGGTTAGGATTGAGCATTTAGTTGAGATGTTTAATGCTGAGACATATCCTTGCAAAAAGAGAAGTACAAGCATCTTGGTGGAGTAACGCTTGACACTCAAGTACATATGAAAGTGTTTGTGTTTACTTGTCTGTCAGCTGCAGAGTGACTTAATTTGACAGGCCTGAGAGTTGCGTGTTTGACTTTTATAGAGGTCAGCGTGTTTGTGTGGGTGCTTGCTTGTCCAGTTATGTTAGCAAGACCAACTCTGCATTTAGATCACTGATTTCGGGACATTTTGAAACTTTTTTGTGACTTCCCAAAGAAATCCAGTTTCATATTTCACATTTGCCTTGCACTACAATTCATTTAAAACCTCAAAATAAGCAAAGCAATGACCAAAAAAAGTTATCTTGCAGTCATTTTTAGTTATATTTTAGTGTGTTATATCCTGAAAATACATATGCGTGTGTCAATTCAAGATCTACTCAAACAAAGATAGCATGTGGAGTTCCCTAAGGCTCCATTTTGGGGCCCCTATTTTTCCGCATCCATTTGCTTCCACTAGCTCGGACCAACTAAACGAACAAAATAGCTGATAATCATGCAAATGATGCTCAGCTTTATATTGCTGTCTCACCAAGGGATTTTGGCACCAGATAAAGCTTAAGTGCGTGCATTTGTCAAATCAATACTTGCATGTGCTAGAATTTTCTTCTGCTAAATAAATCTAAATCTGAAATCATTGTCCTTGGAACCAAAGATGAAGATCTGAAAATTAGTGCCCAGCTTCAGTCAGCAATGTTAAAAACAACAGATCAAGCCAGAAATCTTGGCATCATTTTGGACTCTGAGCTCGATTTTAACCACCATATTAAAACAATAACCAAATTATCCTTTTACCACCTGAGGAAAATTTCTAGAATAAGGAGACTGGTGACCCAGCATGATTTAGAAAAACTTCTTCATGCATTTGTTGTCAGTAATCTTGCAACCTAAACTTCTAAGATCATCTTGGCCAAGTTTGCTTTTCATCTCAAGAGTTAAAACTAAACAAGGAAAATCTGAATTTACTTTGTTAAGCTCCTAAATTCTGAAACAAAGTACCACAAAACGTTAAGTCCACTCCCAACCTCAGTTCTTTTAAGTTGAGTCTTAAAACTATTGTTTTATTTGTAAACGCTTTTAATTAAGCTGGGGAGTTTTTTGTCTTTTTTTTTAATTTAATTTTTTCAATATTTTTTTCATGAATATGTAAACTACATTTATTTAAACATGTAACTTGTATGTATTATCCTGCGTGAATGCTGCTTTTGATTGTCTACCGGACATTGAGTTGCCCTATGTATGAAATCTGTTGTAAACAAATTAGCCTTGGCTTGCCATAAATATATGGATTACTTGTCTGGCACTCTGGGGTGTGTACTAAATATGCAGCCAATGAAATGATTCTTTGAAAAGTCAGAATTTCAGCAGGATCATTGCAGAATTCTGGGTGGACCTCGATCTGGCCACCGGAATTGACAAATTAGGGCAGACTGGGCACTTTTGTGTATATCAAATATGAGGTGGTTGAGAGAAGAGGCTTTCTCCTGTAATCCTTCCAAACAAGCTGTAGTACGGGTTCCATCTTTTTCTTACTGTACTCTCATGAACTTTAACACGTATCATGCTAACTTAGGCATGTATAGAGACTGAGACATTTTGCATTTTCTCTGAGCATTGCATGGTCTGACCTTGGATTAAACTTGCTGGGACGTCCACTCCTTGAAAGATTGGCAGCTTTCTTGAATGTTTTCCACCTGTGAATAATCTTTCTCACTGTAGAATGATGGACTCCAAATAGTTTGGAAATGACCTTTTAACCCTTCCCAGATTGATAGGCAGCAACAATTTTCTGCTTCTCTAAGATCACTGCTGATGTCGTTCGTCCTTGCCATTATGTCAACACACATCCGAACGATCCAGACCAGAAAACTGACAAAACCTCTGCTTTTAAAGAAGTGCTCACACTGATTATAATCATATAATCAAGGGCATTGGACTAGCAGCAGCTGCTCGCTACCTCCCCTCCTGATTCCTATGGAAGCATGAAGGGTGGACTGTGTAATTTTTACAGTTATATCATGAATAGATAAACACAGACTGTTCAACGGCCATTAAACTGACTAACATGCTTCTGTGCTTCGTCTCTGTGGTGTCAACATGATGCACGATGCTGGCCCCTCTACACCTTCCACCTCACCAGTTCAACCCCAGCTTAAACCTGATCCTAACATGAACCACACACGTCTCAACCTTCATACAGCACTTTAAAGCTGCATCCCAAGGTGAGGTTAATGTACCACGTCTAAAGTCCAAACTTCAAAGACAGAGAAATGCTCAAATGCACACACACAGTGACACCTCCACCCACGTCAGAGCAGACTGCCGAGTAATGGAGGGACTCAGATGGTTGAACAGACTGTTGCAGACTTGTGCTTGGGAACTATTTATTCTGAAGAAACACAAGGAGGGTGTTTCTTCATGCATGTCTGATTTTTAGAGGACAACACTGGCTTGTTTGCAGGCATCAGCCTTTAATGTAGTTCATGCTGTTTGATTCCTCTCCGTCTTTTTACAGAGAAAGCTTCTGATTTTCCAGACTTGAAGCATCAGCTCAGAGCATCATGTTAACTTGTTTAATCAGAGATGTGTTTACATGTGAATTAAAGCTTATTTTATGATTTAAGACTCGTCTAAGTCTTGCATTGTGTTGACTCAGACTTTAAAGTGCTGCCGTTCTTTTACGTCTGTTCTCCATCGAGGCAGACATCCCCGGAGTCTTGGTTTCTGAAATAAAAGTGATTGAGTCATATGCCTTGATTCTACTGGAGATTAATGGCCATCATCATTCAGTCAGGGTAGGAAAACCAGACCCCGTGAGGTGTATTGAGAGGTCTTGGACTGGGATTTTGGAGACAACATCGATTAATCTTATTCCAGATCATCCTTCTTATGCTCCATCACACTGAGATATGGCAGATTTCTATGTTGGGTCTGCCATCTTCCTAACGATTCTTACTTGTCTGTGGTTTCAAGGTCGAAGCTGATTTCTCTGATGCCTTCTGAAAAAAAGGCCTTCATCTCAATCTGGCGACCCTGATTAGATGTATAAAAAGAACACCTGAGAACATGACTTCCTGTCCTCTGTGGAAGGTACGACCCAGAATAGAAGAACAATATCAAAGTTTTATAGTTCGCCTGTGACATTGAATATTTATGAAAATGTAATTCACATTTAATAATTTATAACATATTATAATTAATATGATTTCTTTTTTCCCTCAGACAAAATGGGAACCTCCTTTTCTCTTTTTAACCCCCAGTATCTAAACAGAAGATCTCCAAGACTTGCTTTCAGTGGTTTTCAATCCAGAGTAAACTGTTAAATAAAAGACAAGAGAGTTGTCTGCACCATGGAGGTAGGGGGAAGAAGTTGCGAATGACAGTCTTGTATATTTGTAGCCCACTTTTTGTAGCTAGTATTCCTCATAAAAATCAAATAAAATAAGTGTTCAGATAAAGTGCTTTGACTGTTCAAGAACCAGTTAATACAGATGACAGACAAAGGTCAGAGAGTGAAGATGGCAGAGCTAAAGAGAGTCACAGCAGAGATAGCTGAGTGGTTCAATCTGCCACCACTTGATCAAATCCTGCTGGAGCCCTCTCATTTCCCTGCAGGGCTCGTTAAAGATTCATCTAACTAATCATCAACAGCAAGAAGTAAGAAAAAAAAAAGTACTGTACTTTCACTGACCTAAGACATTTCCTCTAGATTAGATTCCTGACACTCGTAACAGGGAGACTATGGAGCAAGATGCATGAAAAAGTAAACATGTTTAAATAAGACATGACTGGAGGTTATACAGCAAACTAAAGACTCAGAGCTTGTTTCTCTGAAGCACAGATTTAAAGGTGTATACTTTGAATCTGTGCTTCAGAGAAACAAGCTCTGAGTCCACACATGAACACTGGGAGGACATTAATGCATGCATGTGTTATAGCTGCAGGATGTTCAATGTTTTATCATCTTTGGGTCTTGACATTTTCTGCGGGTCTATCTAAAATTAACTGACTCATCAACAGGACTGATTTCAGGCTCAAAGTGTTGGGATCAGTGTTTCCATAATGGTCTTTAACCTTTAATGGGAAGTATATTGTCACCATGAGTCTGCTGAGATGACAGCTTTAGGTCTTCTAAGGAGGTTTCTGAAGATACAGAAATCTGAGACAGTGGAAACCAAGACTGACACTGAAAAGACCAAGAGATATGAATCTTAAAACACAAGACTGAAACAGATTTATTTATCCAAAATGGAGCAGAACAAAGGACCAAATGACACTAAGTGGAATTGACCAACAGAATTAGAGTGATTCAGACTAGAGCAGACCAGCTGACACAGACTGGTGCAGTTTTAAATGGCCACTGACCAAGAGATCAATAAACCTTTACACAAAGGTCGAGATTGAAATAGACCAACAGGCCCAGACTTGAATGATGCCAAGAAATCGATCAAGAGACCATGAGTGGAACTGACTCAGTCTGGAACAGTCCCAAATCAGTACTGACCTTAAGTCCAGTTAGACAGTCCCAAACTGAAAAAGGCCAACAGAACCAGGTACAGACCACAAGACCCAGGCTCAAACGAACCCATACTGGAACACACCAATAGACTGAGTGGAGGAAAGCTGGACAGCTAATGGACTATGCAAACTGGCTCAGACTGGAACAGACCACCAGATCCAGAATGGAAAAATCTGAAATGTAATGGACCAAACCAGCTGATCAAAACCAATCCAGACTGGAATGAACTTCTGACTGACACAATTACAACCAGGAGTCGACCAGCAGGCCCAGATTGGAATAGACCAGAGTAGATCTTTCCATTTAACATGCAGCACTTGTTTGCATGTTTGTTGCCTTCAGGGGATTAAACCTGCTGTCATGACATCTGTCTGACTGTACTCTGGTTCTCGGTGCAGAGACGTGTTGTGCCATGCTTTCAGTTATTTATGTGCATCCAGTGTATGTGTAAGAGAAAGTGAAGAATATGAAATAAAATTACAGCGAGGCTGATGAGTCGTAATGCCCTCATTACCGACTGTCAGGCAGCACTCCTTATTCAGAATGACAGGGACACACATACACACCGCTGGAACCAAGTCATCCAATTATCTCCAGTGTAAATACTCACAAACACACATGCAGACATGTATGGCTCTTATGATAGCCTCTCTTCCGTCACACTTATGAGCAGGTTTGCTGTCAGTGATGCACCCACCCCCACTGACTCTCTTTCTGTTTGACCCTGACTAGTCAGTCACGGCATAAACAACTCAGAGATTCCCTGGTGTTATTTAATTACTGTGTCTGCATCAACAGGAAAAAAAAAACATGCAACAAACCTGCAAACACACAAACACCAAGCTTAAAATTCAACTCAGACACCCATTTTTCTCTGTCTGTATAAAAAAATCTATCAAACAACAATAAAATGTTGGTATCGTGATATCATTAGTTATGTATTAGTAGCATATTAAAAACCACAATGCAATTGCATTCAAATACAAAAATGTTTGAAGCATTATATTATGTTTACAGTTTTTGCATAACTCCTTTTATGATGCATGAATGGATTTGTTTAAATAATTCATGGAAGTCTCAATATTTACATTAATATGAAATAAACAGAGCTGCTGTTTTCATACCATACTTATTAATGGGATATTTACTTATTCATGAATCCATCTTTACAAAGCTCCAACTGAGATCAAATGTGTGGACTTAGCACTGAAAGTAGAATTTGTTTTATCTAATTGCTCCACATGTGTTCAAAGGTTCAAAATACATTTTAAAGCAGTTAGCAACCTGAGCTAATTAATTCATGTGCATAAAGAGTTAATGATTCATGATTAAAGGAATTGCTGGATCAAACTTTACATCAAATTATCACACTTGTTTGCAGCTTCAAATCCCTCATTCTAAACAATGGAAGTAAACGGCATGGAAAGGAAACAGCGCAAAAGGATGGTAAACTTTGCATATGTTCAACCACTTTCTTGTCCGACCTTTGTATGAAACTGTATTCTATGTACGGTTTTAATGCATCACTTCACACTGCATTTATCCGAGTCCATTTGCATCTTACAAGCAGCCACTTTGCATCAAAAATTCACAGTTTGTCTGAACCTGCAGACAGCATTCTGTTTATAGTGCCATTGTGACAACAGAAGAAGGAGAAATTCAGCGAGAGTTTTATTGGTACACAACAGAACAAAGTTTGATTTTCTCTTCTCCTAAACATCCAAGAAAAATGGACCTAAACTCCCTCACTCACTACAATATTTTGGTTGGTCCATGAGTCTCTGGTCTCATGGTCATAAGATGTAGCAGGGATCAGGAGAAACTGAAACTTTAATGATATGAAGCTGTGAAAAGGTCTTGAGTCTTTGCACACGGCATGTTCAGAAAACATTATGTTAACCTGCAGCCATGTATTTATTAATATTTAAGTAAAAACATGTATTCTAAGCCAAACGTTACCTGACAAATTGGATTGGATTTTATTCAACACCTCCATCCATCCCCTTTTACATCCTCAAAAAGATTTTGGAGCTTTGAAAATTAAGTAAAATTGCTGTTTTGTGCTTCGGGTCAACATTGTTTGTTTTTCCTTTAATTGCTAAACATTTGTCCTGCTTTCCTTTTGAGAGACTCTGTCTGTCTAAGGTGCTCTTTATTATATCCAATCATGTCACTGATTTGTTGCCAATTAACCTAATTAGTTGCTACATATTCCTAAACCTATGTACCCTTTACATTGACCTTTTATTGCCCCTATCCTAGATTTTTGGGACATTTATTGAGGATAACGGCATTTGTTTTTGCACAGCTTTCTGAAGAGCCCGCCACAGTATTTCAATCAGGTGGAGGTCTTGACTTTGACTGGACCGTGTCAACACCTTTGACTGTTGTGGATTTGCTGCTGTGTTTGGGATCATTGTACCAAACACATGTAACAATTTCAGGCCCTGTGGCAGTAAATCAGGCTGAAATCATCAGCCATCCATCACTGTGCTTGACAGGTTATGCATGTATTCATCAAGAAAAAAAAAACAGTGCACCAACTTTTTTTGAATTGGGGTTATTTTATGATGTAAAATGAGTAAAACTGGAAATATATTCCCCACAGATGTGACGGTAAAACACTGTATACGACTCTGACCAGAAGTAAAGCTGTAGTTCACCCAACATGTGTGCAGCCTCTCCAGGAAAAATAAAATATTTTAGTAATTTGTGTGAACTGACCCTTTAAGACCTCCAGCAGGGTGAGACAAAGAACTTTACTTCTAATAGAGTTGTTGGAAGTTTCCATCAAGATGCATCTGGCAAATCTGAGGATTAATGTGCATCAGGTTCCTCATGACCCTCATCAAAAGACAGTGGTATGCATGCAAACACTCACACCCGCTGCGCAGTGAGGCGTACTGAGCTAAACTGCTTTTCCAAACCTGCCAGTCGCGACGCAGGCAGCGCCAGCTGAGTGCTGTTTTAAGGCGAGGGAGCCAATCTAGCCACGGCAGCGCTCCATTACACGGTCAGTGAGGTGAGGTGCTGGCATGATGGAAATAGCTGCCTCTTTTCTGTAGGTCACAGAGGACGCTGGCAACAGAACAGCCTCACTCACTTACTGCGTGGGCTTACACCAAAACATCCCCCGATTCATCTCATTTCCTCCTCGCTCGTCTGAAAGCGTCCCGTTGGTTTACAGGAGAGATGAGGAGTCGGGGATGAGTCTTTAAAGAGGAAATGAGGGCGAGGTATCCCCACAGAGACAGAGCAGAAAGCAGAACAAGCAGGGGTGCAACCAAGGGCAAACTTACCTGATGCTCAGCGAGAGCGGCAACCAGCAACTCATGAGCTATGCAAATATGTAAGTATGCAAATGAGCAGTCCCACTGAGGGACTGTTAATTAAAAAGAACATCGAGTCGAAACAAAGCAGCTAATCACCAAACAGATGCACACACATACAGAAAATAATCACATGTGCTGCGGGTTAAACACGTCATCACGGTGAAGACCATCACCTCATTCACTGCTGAAACGACGCCATAAATCAAAGAGTAGAACGCTGCCTACTGTTCATCTCTGAAACAAACCGGATTGTTTGTTCAGGATATAATCAGATCTAAATGCTGCAGCTTCAATATTCACTCTGCGGCATTTCCTAAAGCAAAACACACCAGCAGTCTGCTCTCAGCCACAACACAACAAGCAGACTGTGGGCTGCAATAATTGCAGGTCAAAAGCAAAATCCGATTCTCGCACGCTGTCCTTTTCTTAACTGCTGTCTGTCCGTAATTACTGAACACTTTTGGTCCCTGCAGATAAGAAGCAATGACTGTACCTCTGATAATTAAATGGGAAGGATGTAGAAACACTCGAGATAATCAGCAGAGGCTTGTAGAAGCTCAGTGTCCTTTAGCTACGAGGACAGACCGAACACAGTCATAAAATCCATTTGATGAAATCACCAAGTCCACCTGAAAGTTAAACTTGTAGCAGAAATCATTTCTGCATTCAACACTATCACGACCCGGCTCAGAAGCCATGACAAAAATGGAAGCAAGGCAGGGTGTCAACCAATTATAACAGAATTTATTAACTAATAAAGAAAAGCCCAACAAAACATAAAGATATGAGGTGTGACAGTCAGTAGTGTCAGTGTGTCAGCAGATGGATGAGTATCAAATAACTCAAACTACGAAGGTCCAAGGTGTGCAGAAAGTAGTTTTGCATTGCTGTCCCTCAAAAAGATGGGGTCTTGAAGACAGCATGTGTTGCTGTAAAATCTCAAAGAACTTTCAATGCCGCCATCACAGAAATTGAAGCGAACTTTGTCAATTCAACTCCATACCATCAGAGTCTGGCTTTTGGACTTGTTGCTGAGAACAGTCTGGATGTTTCCTTTGGTTTGAAGTACATAGCGTTAATTTCTTTCAACAAATATTTGGAATAATGATTGGTCTGACCGCAATCCCTGTTTCCACCGTGTGATGGTCCATCCCAGATGCCTCTGAGTCCAAAGAAGTCAACACCGCCTCTGGACAAGGTTTAAAATGCGGCTTCTTTTTTGCACAGAAAAGTTATAAGGAACATTTGTAAATGTAACTCTCCAGTGTAGAGTTTAACTAAGATTTCCACAGTAATTCCCTGTTCTTGTGGCTCTATCAGTTGTTGATAAATGACAGTTCTTACTGCAATGCCATCTGAAGGATTAGAGATCACAGCTGTCCAGTTTAAGTTTGCTAACTTGTCTTTTACACAAGGAAATTTCTTCTGATTGCTTGAATAATTCAATGATATTCTGAACATTTTAAAGGAAAACACAAGTTTCCGACCTTAAAAGTCTGTCCTTCTGACTCGTTTTGATGGTGCACTGTCATTCATTACGCACATTCCTGGAACCATCATTGGTCGACTTGCAACATCCTGTAGATGAGAAACCGCACTTCACAAGTTGTTTTTCCAGCCCAGAGCATCAAGTGACAGCTGTGTTTCCTTTCATGGCGCAGCGTCACACTAGAAACACTAGTTGACAACAACTATATATCATCATACCGGCCGTTTTTTCACTACTTCACATTCTGATTCTGTCTGACCCTGATAGTTTTTGGAGTTCTGAAATGTAAAAATGGAGGTCTTAAATACAGTTTAGTGAGTGAGGCAAAGCCTCAAATATATTGGGTTTATACTGTCTGCAATAAAAAAAATTGTCTGCAATCAAATAAAAGTGACGGTAAATGTTTGAATCACTGAATTTCACCTTCAAGAAACATTAACTACATCAAACACATCATCAGGGATTTAATAAACTGCTGCCGGCTAAGTGATGAAGTGATATTGCTAAAATAAAATTGGCAGGATTTTCACCGTTGTACTGCCTTTCTGAGACGCAGAGAACTGATGGTATCTACATGTGTTGATCCGCCTTTGTACCAACTCTACCAGCATGGCTGCACAACATCCTGCAGCGGCACACCATCCCTTCTACTTTGAGCTCAGTGTGACAGTCATTAGTTTTTCAGCAGGACAACAATCTGAAGCACACCTGCAGGCTCTGCAGCGCTGCATCACATGACCTGGCCTCTGCTGCTCAGATGGTTTTGATGAGTTGCAGCTCAGAGGGACAGAAAGCAGCAACAAGATGCTGCACATGTGTGGGATAACAAAGCGCTGGGAAAAACTGCAGATGAAGGTGGTAAGAGGATGACGAAGCTGTTACGACATTGTCAGTGTGTTTGCGTTTTCATGTCTTCAGCTTTGCTCTACAATGTGAAAAATAGTAGTCAAAATTAAAAATAAAAACTTGAAGGATTTCCTTTACAGAAGTACAGTACCCACATTGGAAGTGACTTCTTTATATTTCCAGGGGGAACTTTGCCTGAGATGCCATTTCCTCCGTCTCTTATTGAAAATGAGCTGTAGGTGTGACTGAACAATTACTTGAAATGCAAATAAAGCTATTCTAAAAAACCCTTTTAGCTCTCTTTGCAGGTTTCTTGCACATTACTCTTGGCACGGACCATATTTAATTACTCTTTGTGTCAGTCAGAGTCCTTGCCCCTGCAGCCACTACCTCCTGCCTGCTCTCAGCATCAGCAGGAGACGAGACACCCTCTGAGGCCATCAGGACACAGAGGACCTGCAGGATTTATGCAGCTCTCTGCGCTCCGTCTGAGGTTAATGGAGGCTAAAAGAAAGCCAACGAGCCTACTTTAAATTCTTTTTTACGGGTAATCAAACATGAGTCATGCTCAGCACTGGGGTGAAGCTGGTGTGTGTCACAGGAAGCATTGTTGTCAAACTGATAGGAGGGAGGTAAGTAATGTGGGTTTTATAAGAAGCAAGCTTTTTGGATCTTTCTGTCTGCCTGTTGATGCTTTGCAGTGTTGGTCCTCTGTGTGCGGTATCATTCCCAGATAGATTTATCCCCGCTGCCTCTCTTCTGCTCTGCAAGTCACACATGTTCCCTCTATGAGACACCTGCTCAGTGCAAGAAAAACAAGCAATATCACATTATGATCATAGCTCGTACACGGCAGCAGATCACAAGCAGGGAGTAAACTGTACCAACACAGCAGATTCTTTAAGGCATCTCTTCCAGTTCTGCTTAATGCTGCTCTCTGTCTCCTTTCTGCTGAGGCACAAAGGGAGAAAAATCACTGGGTTTACAGATGCGAAATGAAAGCAGAACTTATAACTGCTGCTCCAGATGTAAAAAAATCCACCAAACACTTTAGATATTTGCACATTAAAAGCAACAGTTGCTAGACTCATAATTTAAGGCCCAGGAAGGAAAAATATCAGATCACGATACATGCAGAGTATTGAAATCATTATCATCAAAAGCAATTTGAGCTTTATTTAAAGCTAGGAATCTATTCAATATTATGTCAGCCTTCTAAAACCGATGATTATGTAATCAGTTAGATTTGTTTATATTGTTGAGCTGAAAAGGACTCAGTTTATTGAGGCCTGACATCTGTAGATACAAGAGCAATCCTGTCTTGAAAGGATGTTTTTTGGGGCGCTACTGTAAACTTTTTCCTTTTGTTGACTTTGCAATATGGCAACATTGCAGGCATTTTGGTATTGCTCCAGTCGGTCGTGCACCTCCTGATTTTTGTTGCACTCTGTGCGAATTGAACATTTGATATGCAGGAAGAGCTCAAGGGTCTTTACGGGCTTCTGTAAAACCCATCAAAATCCAAGATGGTACAAGTGCGATAACTGCAAATGTTACATAAACTTTAAGCACTGCTTAAAAGTGAGGTAGTCGGAACTGTGTTGTTTATGGAAGCATAATGTATGATTTCATCTCAGGCTTCATCAAATACTAAAAATTACCACAAACTGCTTTTCTTGAAACTCTTTGACCTTGCTGGCAAACTTAATGAGGTTAAGAAAAAATAGAGAAATTTGTAAGGACGTAGGAAAAGACAACCACTGCAATGAGAACCCAACAACAAGCTGTGATCTGGGTCTGCAGGATGGAAGCATCCCCTTTCCTTTTATAAAGGGTGCTCCTCTCTTTAAAGGAGCATCAAAACTTCTTTCCTTAACATTTATCAAATTTGAGTCTCATATTAGGACTGATAGAAAGCCTGATCGTACCACAAATATGAGATAAGTAAATTCAACACCACCCGAAGCATGACAAACACCTGACAAAGACAATGAAATTGAGTAAGATGTGCAGCTGAAAGAACACAGCAGGTGATTGATTGGAATGTCTTACCTTGGAATCTCAGCAAAACACCAACAGGGTTACATCTTACCTTGACTACTAAAGTAATCCATCCCAAAGGGCTCACAGCAGGCCTGATGTACATTGAAATCAGCGCCCCTGCTGAAGGGTGTGTTTCATGGTTTTACTACAGCAGCGCACAAAAATTCTGGGCCATGTGTAAAAACATCTTGGTGGGCCCCTATGCTGACTTGATCAATAGTTCTCATAACGTGATGACAGGCATCTTCACAATCCTGAAATTACAAGGAATCCATTGATACCAAATATGTCTTGATTGATCACTGGGAAAGGGCTAAAATATTGACACACAGTTGACCTGTTTTTTATCGCAAGGTCCATAAAGGCCAAATGATTATCCTTGATAACTTCGATGAATTTCTGAGAGTAATTCATCTGTGTTGTCCCTAAATGACTCCTAACTTGTTCAAACCAGATCGATGCAGGTGTGGACTAAACCATTTCGCACAAATCTAGAGGGGTGATAAGGCCCTCAAAGAACATCCATCATTATTGTCATTGCAAATTTTAGGCTCTCATCCCCTTCATTCAACCAGATTGGCTTTCATAATGACATTGATTAATTGGAAATCAAAAACATAGTGCACAGTAAAACCCCCTACTGCCCCCACCCTTCAGTAGGCCCTTGGTAAACCGTACTATTTACATTTTAGGAATGATTCTCCAGGGATCTTGAAGGACTTTCCAAAGCTCTTCTTTGGACGCTGGCTGATTTTTGTTTAATTCTGTGTCAAGATGATGCAACACTGCTTCAGTAATGTTGAGTTCTGGGATCTGGGGAGGGTTCGTTGCATCATAAGACCTTTGAAAAAGGTGAAGTACAGGGAATGGATAGAAAATGAGTGAAAAATCAGCCATTGTCTAAATAAAAACTCTTCAGAAAACCTGAAGGACTGCTGCTCAAAACCATTTCAAAAGATTACAAGTCTTGCTGCTTTGAAGGGAAATGTGAAGAAATGAGGGGTGGCTCAGGACTTTTGTACAGTACTATATGTTTCTAAGACATGGGAATAGAACAACAGGAATTCTGGGCAGTTTTTCTGTGATGCAGAGTTTCTCTAATGATGATAATTTTCCATGTGCCATTATTGTTTTAACTTAGAACCACAGATATCAAATATCAAAGAGGTATTTGGGTTTTTTGTTTTTGTTTTTTCCCACCAAACATGCTCAGAATTAAACTGCAGAAAAAAGGAAATGGCTTTTGGGAACCAGTGACTCGCCACCTCCTCTAATGTGTTCCCTCCTTATGTTCTCCCTGCATGCACACACAGTAACTTATGTTTTCTAGTCATTCTTTACAGCATCTGCTGCTTTGAGGGTCTGAACTGCAGACAGACGCAGGACAGGTATAGATGTTGACAACATCAACATCTAAAAATCACGAACTGAGCTTAACTATGGATATAACTGTTTCCATATCTAGGAAGCACCTCGGCTGTTAGCAGGTTTCTACTGATGGAAATGATGTGGAAAACTATGAAAATGAGCCCCAGCCGCTGTGTGCTCATTGCATCTGAAACGTGTCTATTAAGTGCTTAACCTCCACCTCATGAGACTGAACTTCTTCCTGGGACTCCTTCCTGCTTTGCTGCCGTGCGGACGCTTCCTACTTTGCTCCTGCTTCTGCTTGCATTTTTCAGCTTTTTTTCTTAT
>JBBBVU010000020.1:2469795-2482916 GCA_037177055.1 Atherinosoma microstoma
AGATAAGTGCTTCTGAGGAACACGCAGGGGGCGTATCCCATAGTGAGACATCGAAACGAATGCTATGAATGAGAACACACAGTTTGACGGCGTTTTGAAGTTTTGTGTCATTATAATTACTGACATGACATTCATGTCGGAACAATGTCCATGCGTGAAGGAGTGCTTGAAAGTTTAGTCACGTCTGTTCATTCTATACGATTTTATCCTAATTAAAAAACAGCAACTACAACCTGCTAATGAAATGTTAATTAACTAGAATTAGAAAAGAGAACGTGACACCAATGATGTATTATTATAGGCAAGCCTTTTAATAAGATATTACCAAGATATACCGAAGTTCTAAAATCTAT
This sequence comes from Atherinosoma microstoma, assembly GCA_037177055.1. Lineage (NCBI taxonomy): Eukaryota > Metazoa > Chordata > Actinopteri > Atheriniformes > Atherinidae > Atherinosoma > Atherinosoma microstoma. The sequence continues at coordinate 2,470,149 of JBBBVU010000020.1, forward strand.
TAAAAGACACCGAGATGATGGTTTTAGTTTGTTTTTTTTTAATTTGCAAAAAAAGGATTTTGTAAAAAAAAAATTAAAAAATGCTGTTTTCACTTGAAATTATTCCCAAAAATATAAAATTTTTGCAATGCAAGGTTGCGGCAGATCAGCAGCTTTTATCACACGTCGCTGGTTAAACTTCACCCACCTTCTGACACCTCTTCCTGCTGCAGGGCTCCTGATTGGCTGCAGAAGACTGTGGGGGCGTGGCCTTGCTGCAGATTGAGTTGTAGGCGGATTTCAGACGTTTACATGTCTCGTTGAGGTTGCACGCCTTCGCTGCATCCAGGCAAGGGTTGCAGGGTTTCCCCACCTCGGAGCAGGGGCTCATCTTCGACAAAGAAGAGTCTGCAAAAAGAAGCAAGAGGATTTAAGCAGATCTATACACACAACTCTGAGCTGTTTGACAGTATGTGGTTGTTGTTGGACAGTTTCAGGGACCTGCTTTTGGCCACTGTTGGATTATTTCTAAGATTACTGAGATTTTGTTAGAATTAACCGGTTTCAGTGCTGGATTAAGTACAGAAAACCCAACCTGATGTCAAGGAAGCCCAAGTAAAAACCTGAGAACAAACATCACAAGACCTGAACAAGAAATCTAACAGGAACTAAACCAAAACCAGAACCAAAACCCACAGATCATGACATGTTCATATTATAGAGACACTGCAGAGTATCAGCAATCGTATGTGAACAAAAAAGTACATCTTTCAACTCTAGGGTTTTGAGCATCAGGAAATCATTTTAGGAGTATGAATTAATATTTTACAGCCTTCTAGTTATCACCAAGTCTTAAAATACTGAAAATTCAACCTCAGATGAAGAACAGCATGTGACATTTTACGCTGCATCATTATTTATTGAATAAAAATGAAGCCAAAAAGCAGAAACTGTGTGAAAAAAAACTAAGTCCACCCTTACTGCTTCCATAGGAACTGAGAGTGTAAGTAGCAGCCAGGAGCTGCCAATTACAAGGATTTGCAAATATACTTTATTAATTGATCATCATCAGTGTGAACCCCTCTATAAAAGTAGTTGCTCTGCAGCATCCAGGTGTATTAATACAATGCCAAGGAGGAAATACATCAATTAAAGAAGCAATTGTTGTCCCCCATCATTCTGGGAAGGGTTATAAAGTAATTTCTAAACTATTTGATGTCCATCATTCAACAGAAAGATCATTCACAAGTGGAAAATATTCAAGGCAGCTGCCAGTCTTCCCAGGAATGGACGCCCAAGCAAGTTCAGCCCAAGGTCAGACTGTGCAATGCTCAGAGAAACTGCAAAAAATCCTAAGAGATAAATCTAAAGACTCTCCAGACTTCAGTTAGCATGATAAATGTGAAAGATTATGGCAGTACGATTACAAAAAGACTGAACAAGTATGGCTTGTTTGGAAGGGTTGTAGGAGAAAACCTCTTCTTTCTAAAAAAACCAACATGGCAGCACAGCTTAGGTTTGCAAAGCTGCATCTGAAAAAAAAAACACAAGACTTTTGAAACAATGTCCTTTGGAAAGATGTACAGTAACATCTTTGGAGAAAACCAAACACAGCATATCAAGCACAGAGGTAGAAGGCTAATGATTGGCTTGTCCTGCAGGTACAGGACCTGGACACCCCGCAGTCATCGAGTGGACCATAAACCCCTCTGAATGCCAAAGCATTTTAGAGTCAGATGTGAGACCATCAAAGTCCAGAGCAAAAATCCTGAGGTGGAACCATCAGAGAACTGCTCAGAAATCATCTTTCCTTCTTCTTGACCTCCCATCAAAGCTGCAGGACATGAAGAAACTTTGAATAATTCATGACTGAAGGTCAACTGTAGCAATTACAGTCAACCATAACATTTGGAGACAGATGTTTCTGCCTCCAAATTATTTACAACTTCTTTGAATTCATTTAAAGAAACAAGCTCCCTCGGTTTCAGCTGGTTAAGCAGAGTGAGCTGCACATTTTAATTTCCTTTTTACCCACTTCAGTCTGGCCTTTAGGGATGGCTAAAAGGACCAAGGCTTGAAAGCAAAAATAGAAACTTTCCTTATGTTTTTGAATGATGTAGGAGTGTAAGTTGAAAGGAGACTAAGAATAGTTTAGTAGGTACAGGACCTACAGTGCAATGTTGAGTACAGGTTGAGGGGTTTCTAATGAATGATCTGTGATGCATTGCAATGAATGAAGCATGTAAATAAAATCTACATAATCCAGCATGTTCACGTTAAGCTAAAATGCAAGCATAAAACCATTATGCGACCTAAAAAGTAGAAGAATGTTTACATTTTTTTGCTTGTATTTGTAGAATTGCTACGTTGAACTAACAGATGTGTCTCATTCTGGCTAGAGATTTATTTAAATTAACCTTTAATCTTTTCACCCATCTCACTAACGACTTTGACAATGTGACAAAGTGAACATTAAAAAGCTTCTACACCACATAATTTTTTTTAAATTTTTTTTATCTCTTTTCCAAAGAGGTTTTGGGCTTGAAATCTGCATTTTTCAAGCTCAAAGTTCTCAGCTCCGTCCAAACCATTTCTTTAAAAATTTGGATCAAAAGTGATGAAAAGTTTTGCTCAAAAACGGTTAACCTCTTGCATCTGTCCATTTTTACCCTCCAGCGGTCGACCATGTTTAGTGTAAATGCTCAGAATTCTAAATTTTCAACATTTCTTACTCTAGATGCAGAACTTATCTCCAAAATGTATTTATTTTTAATCACGTGTTGACAACTCACACGCTCACACAAAAAATGATCTGATATCCTCAACAACTATTAACATTCAGATTTCACTTGCAAACACTCGGCCTTGATCTATGAAATGCTGCCTGCACCCCATATCAGGCCTGATTTCTGCAGCCAGAGCCCATCACACGAGTAAATGTCACACTGTAGTTCCAAGTGTGAACACACAAATGCAGACACCATTAAGTTCCAACCCAACACGTCCAATTACTCGCCTCTAATGGGAGAGACAACTGTAACCTTGGCCCAGGAAAGCCCTTTAAAGTGTGGCAGTGATGACATTTTCATGAGTTTTCCTTTACATATTTTATCATCAAATAGCAACAACTCTAGATAAGTGCCTTCTGGTCACAAGCAGAGAAGTTAAAAGTACACAGGAGCTGGGTAAAACCTGAGATTATCAAATAATTACTTTTAGGAGGACTGGAGCATCTAAAGTTCAGGTGACTGAGCTTTGACGGGTAAGAAAAAGAGAAAAATGCTTAAAAAGCCTGGATGGAGAAAGGTTTATCAATGCAGACGGCAGCAGCTGCTGAGCGCCACATGCACCAGGATTACAGTGCATCTCATTTGGGATCTGCAGCAATAACCTACAAAACCCATCAGATGCATAATATTTGATCACGTCTAGCTTCACCCCAACAGATCCTCCAAAGAATAATTAATTAATTAATTAATCAACTTTAATCATAAAAAAAGCAATATAATTCTTGTTTAATTTCTTTTTTTAGTATAAATATAAACAGATAAGACATAAACAGATCCACATAATGTCCAAAAATGACAACAGAGACACAAACTGGCTCCAGGAGAGACACAATAACAGGAAAGAGATGCAAAAACAGAAAAAAGAAAAAAAGATCTGTGGCGTAATGACAAAGAAATGCAACGCCCAACTTGAGGTGTAATAGGTCAGCAAACATTTTGTCTGGGGCTGTCATCAGACTGGTTCATCAGGTGGGGACGGTTTAAGCTCTGTGGATGTCTTGTGGAGACACTTGCAGCACATTTGTTCCAGTTGTTACAAATGGCTCCATGTGGCATGCCAGGAGAAACATTTCTGCACCAAACATCTTTTTTTTTCCCTGTGATCCACCACTCAGAGTATTTTAAGGTGATTATTTAAAAGAAATAATATTTTCTTTAAAAAGGCTGTTTTTTTCTTTGCTTTGTTTTGGTTTCTCCAGGTAATCAGTCATACAGGCAAAACTCGTCACATCAGTAATGAGGAAAATAACAAAAAGGAAACTTCCATTGATGTTCATCAATAGCTAAATATTACTAGTAATAAATGATAATGGGACGACAACCCAGTCTGTCCCTTAACCTTTTAAAAACTGAGGTCCCCCTAATTGGGCGACTTTTAGAGCAGATAATGTCAAACTCTGAACTTTCAGAACTGCTTCTCTACAGTTGTCTTCCGCAGAGATAATGTTCACATAATGTGCTGTGAACTGATGGATATTCATCCCTTTTTCCTCCCTTTTTTTTCAGGTGAACCTGAAACCTTTTTCATTTGTGCTATGTGCCATCTTCATTAATTCCTTACCAGTGTCTTTACTGTGACTCCAAAAGTTTTCAAATAGCCTGCATAGGTGCAAAGATATACTCAATTAATTATGCAATTTTCAAGCAGAGGCCTAAAATTTAGGCACAAAGGGTTAAAAACACACAGACTTTTGATGAAGCTGATCATGTCCTTCATCGTTGTGCTTTTCTATTTAAAACTGTTTCTCATTTATCCAACAACTGAGTGGAATCTGGCTTCTTCTAATGGTAACTCTTGCACAAAATAACATTATTTATCATATTGCTGTTTCCACTGAACTGTATCATGCAGAAAATAGCCTTGTGTTACAGCTACCATATTAAATTCTAAAAATCTCATTCACTCAAAATATGACAGCAAGCGTCCTCCAATTATGGATGAAAAACAATGTAAAACAGAAGACTAGCAAACAAAAAATACAAAGCAAATAAAGCTGGTTTATCTGCTGGTTTACTTTCAAGATCTTGTCATTAGAAATGGAAGAATAAAGTCCTGCTCAGAGGGCTGCTTTGATGAAATGCTCCCAGAGAAAAGCACCATATGAACACAGTTATTAATGTAACTGGCGAATCTACACTCTTGAAGCAATAATTATAATGTTATATCAATTTTACAGTCAGTTTTCCCAGAGCTCATATTAAAAACCTCAACTTTACAGTGGAAATACACTGGCTCACAGTCTAAAAGTTCTGCATATAAAAGGTCATGGCTGCTTCTAGTGACATGGATGGTGCATTACAGCCTTTATCCTCACCTCTGGCCAACTGACACAACACGAGTCTTCAAAACTGTCATTCACAAACTAATGGTAATGAGGAAATGAACACTAATTATAGGAAACACTATGGTAATGATTTTTGATTATAAAAACAAAGATGATACACATATACATAGAGATAATGAAATGATTGAAAATGTAAAAGAGATAAAATTCCTGGGTGTGATAATTGGTGATGAAATTAGCCAGAAGGTCCACCTCAGACACAAAACAAAGTGGCAAAAGGAATATCTCATAAACAAGATGAAGCAGTTATATTTTTCATTGGGCATTTGTATTACTTATTCAACGTACTATATGGTGGTCTCGGGTAACAACTATAAAAATAAACTATACTCACTATTATTAACACTAAAGAGGGCGGTCTGTATTATACTTTGTACATAAAGCTGATTATCTGGAACCAACAAACTCTCTGAAAGAATCTGTTACCATAAAACATACACAACTTTTTCAGCCAGGGCGTTGGGGGGGTATGATTTACAGGGAACATACAATTTATAATGCACATGGTGAGACCCAGAAAAAGTTTTTATGTCCATTTGTTTAAATCAATATTAAAGATATGGTAGTCAACCAATACAGATATAGGGAAGAGTAGTAATCACAAGGTGATTATTGGTACTACTAGCATGTACTAATATACACGCTGAATACTGCTTTCACTGATGTTATTATTATTATTATTACTATTGATGTATTTCCTACTATTACTAATATTTTACAACTCCATTATAGTATCATTTGTTGTTTAGGATGAAATTGAGTAATATTATATAGACCAAGTATTATTATTATTATTGCTATTACTGAATAACTCCACTTTTGTAATTAAGTATTATAAGCTTATAGATTATGGAAACACTATACGTATCATATCGTTATTGCTATAATTAATACAGTGGATATTGTCATTGGTTTTACTAGGATTATTACTGCTTTTCAGCTCCATTACAAATAAACATCTTTAAGGAGATACTGATGCTCTGTATGCTGAGTATTGTTATCAACAGTATTGTTATTATCATCATTATCATTGTTTCATTATAAGAAGATGTAATGCTTAGTTATTATCAATAATGAATGTGATCATGGCATAATGATACGTATATTGCTGTAATTTACTGTGGTGGGATTAAATAAGCTTCCTCCCACTCCTTTTGAAAGGTTTTATTTTCCTTTTATCTTTATATTTTTGCTGTTATGTTCAAAGAAACTTTCTCAAACAATCAATCAACACGTGTGACGTGTCTATGGCTTCATCTTTTATATGAACTCTAATCATATGAGCTCTATTTAAAAGGTGTGCCTATATGCAGAGTAATGTCTGGTTTTATGGGTTTTTTTCTGCTTTTCTTGTAAAAATGTTATAACTTTTATGTGCATACTAGATAGGGAGTGTCAGATATGTAAGCCAACTTCACTCACTCAGTTTCCTCAGCCAGCTACAGAGGATTTTAAGCTGTTTTCACACATACACCTATAGGCTCTGAAATTTCTGGAGCGGCTGCATGTGAGAATGCAAACATCTACAACCTTCACTACAGACTTCAGATTTCTTGACCAGCTGTCTCATGAGAAGAATGTACAATAACCGTATAATCCCATATGTGAAAATAGCAGGTAAACCTCCAGAGTATTTGCAGCTGATGCTTCACACTCATTTCTGCGTGCTGCATTCCACTTGCTTGTCGATGCTGCAGGAGTATGCAAATATATATTAATGTCAACATAACATTCATCATTATGGATAAGTAGGGGCCCTCATCTGCCATTCTCCACATGCTGTAAACAAAACACTGATTTCCACAAAGTACTTTGTGCAGCATATTTTGCCTCCTGCGGTTCTATGCAGATGCAGCACCAGAGGATTTCACATTGCTGAGATGCAGCTCCTGCTTGTGTGAAAGCTACAGAAAAATTCCATACCTGAATCTTTGAAAATTCTCCAAGGTTCTTTTGTGAAAGGTGTTTCTCACTGAAGGTTTGAGTAATGGGTCCTTTAATTAAACTATAAAAGAATCTAACCGGATGAACAGAAATGAAATCATCACTTGGTAAACAACAGCCACTCAGCCGCAGAAATTATGATTGCCCCCCAGCTGGATGGACCCTTGCAGCATCTTATATAATTCTGGAAATTCGGAGGAAAAAGAAGCCTCGGTACAATCTCATTTAGCACAGAAAATACAAGAGTATCCTTTCGAAAAGGGAATCAGAATTTAAAGTGAAGCTTGATTATTTTCATCCAGTTGCATTGCATTTCCTTTGGATAAATATGAGAACAGGAGAGCAAGCAGCCGTTGTGGCACTTTATAAGACGTATTGTGAACATGAAACCACTTATCAATGACTGAGTGGAAAGTCCTTGCAGCATAAAGTCATTATGCTAATTAATCAAAGCCACTGTACCAGACCATTTTCTGAGAAAAGCAGTTTTCTGATTGCAGCAACAAAGTGATTCTCGAAGAGTTATTAGCTGCAAACTGGCATGTCCCTGCGTGGTGTGCATTCTGTCCATAAAACACTCGAGGAAACTGGAAAAATGAAGACATGTCAGGCCTAAAAAACTATCTACAACTGTCGAACCTCAACATTGCTGACAGAACAGAACAAAAGGCAGCTGAAATCTAAAGAAGAGCTTTGAAAAGTCCTTCAAGACGACTGAAGAACTAATCCTGAAGACTACTTACTAGAATAAAGGTGTTTCTATCAAATATTCACTTTCATATTTGTTTGAATTGTAAAAACTCTGTTTTTGCCTTATATACATTCATATTCATATTTTCCCCTATTTTCTGCTTTCCTGAAAATATTTTCCACAGCTTTATATCCAAAACCTGTCTGTTTATATCATGCAAAATCAATTATTTGCTGTAAAATCTATTAATAGATTCTCCTGGTCAGAGACCACAATTGTCTGGGTGAATACCTTCATCTGTCACCATAAACTCAGCAATGCTGCGGTTAAGATTCATTTACAGGTGATTAACTGTTTAAATGTATTTCATGGAACAGTTTAACCCATTTCAATTAGTTCACTGAATAACTGAATATGTATTTTACCATTTAAACTAATGTGTTGTGGATCATTACATGAAAGCTCAGAGGAGTGATGAAGAGCCATCATCACCGCCATCTGATGTAATTAGATTATATCACAGTTATCGAGTGTGTGTTTGTCTGCTGTACCTGTGTGGTCACTTAGAGATTCACACTCTGTTGCTTATCCTGCAGATAACGGTGGTGCTCCTGACTGATAACACACACACACGGTCTGTTTACTGTGTGTGTGTTTGTGTCTGAATGATGGGAAGAACTGTGGTGCTTTGCAGCCTTTTATTCCCACTGACAAAGTCTGCTCTAATGGAACATGTTTTACTGGAAACTCAAACAGCTACTGGCAGTTTAGCATACACACACACACACACACAAACAAACACACACGGTAGCTGTGTTTTTCCAGGAAAGACAGATCACGTATAGAGGAGCTGCTCTGCTGCTACTCAGCTAAATGAAACCAGATCGTTTGCTTTTCTAGTGGCTGAATGTAAAAATAGGAAACGCTCTGAGCTGAACTTCAGTGCTGTTTAGTCAACACACTTTTTCCTGCCTTCTGGAAAACAAGTCCCAAGAATAGACCGAAGCTAACAATAAGTCGACTAAAAGCCTGAATGAACTGATGTGGAGCATCTGCTGCAGAACTTTACTGTAGGAAGAAAGCATCCCATGTATGGCGGTAGTGATCACAATGTTTTCACAACTCATAGAACCACAAAGGATAAAACGGTGCACAACTAAACAACCATTTAACAAGTTACGAATGGAGCAGATGCTCTGTGACAGAAAAGACAATCACTTAACTATGATACCGTTTTGGTTCTATTTAATGAGTTTAACCCCTAAATCTCTGCTGGATCACCAGCGACCCCGAGCGCCATCACTTATGTCTCAGGAATGGTGATGTGTAACTCTGTTGGGTGCATTGATAGCTTATCCTTTCGGTGACGTTTTATAGGCATTTATATCCTGTCCAGGAGGTTTATGAAATATGTTTATTCAGAGAATCTATATAGTAAATCCACAATGCTGGTTACTAACAAAGCAAAGGTTGTGATGTGCTGTTTCTCAGCCTTCATATGGTTCTGAGCAGCAACGGCTCCAGAAAGCTCATAAAAGATGTCACTGTGCCATCAAACGAGTCATACATAAAGCATCTTTAAGGGTTAAAAAGCTAACTTTACAACACTGCAAAAACTGATAACAGTCATCATGGCTGTGAATGAAGGAACATATTTCAGTCCTAACTGTGATATTTTTATAATGTGTGTCAAAAACAGGCACTTTACATGCAGAGGAGAGTCAGTGTGTGGAAACTGGAAATGATGGAGCTGTCCACAATTGTCCATTTCCAAACTTTCCACTTTATCAAATCGGGCAGAAAACATCTCACAGTCAGCCAGAGGAGTCAGAGGAAGAGGATGAAGAGGAGGAGGAAGAGGCCGGTCTGCAGGATGGAGAGATGAGCTGTAATTTGGTTTGTCTCCTACGGTAAACTTTGATCATTTCTGTGCTCAGAGCAGCTCGCTCTCAGATCTGACAGATAAATGAGCTGTCGTTGGAGATAGTGTTGATGTTTTCAAGCCTTCTGAAGTCAATGACGGTTTATTCTGACTCTGCTATTGACAATTTCTCCACAGGAAAAGCAGAAAACAGAAAAACAGAATTGAATGAGACAAAATGCATACAATGTCGTATATATAATTCAAGGTTGTTCGTCTTTAAATACCTCCTCCTAAAGCTGTCCTCTCAAAATAATCTCATACTTGATGTTTGAGGAGCGGATTCTACAAATATGCTCCTTCCCTGTTTAGAATTTTAAATCTTTTTACCACTGTCCAATTTTCCTTTAAATTATGCAAAATCCCTAAGCTTCTATAAATTTTGCTGGATTTTTTTCTTTCATTTAAACAGGTGATTACTTTTTATTAAATACAAGGGGAGTCTGCTGCTCTAATGACCCATTTAATGGCTCCATAAAACCCGGAACATTCTCATAAACCTTAGAGAGGCAGAAAGAGATCTGAGCTCTTTTTGTTGAAACATAAAAACTAAAGAATGTGCAAAAATAGAAAAATAGAGGTTATATGGAGCATAGAGATTAATCCTAAAAGATACAAGCAGCCAATGCAGTGACGCAAATAGTGCAGTGATGTGATCTGTGCTTCTGGATCAGTCTAAATCCTGCCGTGGTCAATGCGTCAGCTGCAACTTCCTTAAAAACTCTTTAGAAATGCAGTTAATAAGAAGTTCACTGATCTGAGCTTCCTGTAATGAAGCATATCAGCAGTATTCTGACTTTAACAGGTTTCATTGTTGTTCTTCAGATGGACAAGATCTATTTCTGCTAGATTATTTAACAACAAAGCCTCATAGAAATTTATGAAACCCTCACAACAATTTATTATTGATAGGTGTCCTTCCTCACTGTGTTTTGTAAAACTGTTGCACATGGAGTGTTAAGGAGTTTTACTGGGTGACAAGAGTTCAAATCAGGAGGCTGAAGGGGTTTGGTGGACTAACAATATACTGTAGAAGTGTGGAAATTTCTTGTTTTCAGCTGACACAATTTTATAGCAGCTATACCATCAATAACTGGAGATTTTCTGGCCACAGCAACAACAAAGTTGCCCAGTTAATGTGGGACGTTAGCACACTTTCCCTGGTTTGTTCCATCCCCGGCTATAATCGTTTAAAGTCATTCTCTTTCAGCTGAATCTGAAGGGAACCTCATCACATCTTCATCCCTGACAGACAGCACAGATAAAGCTACAATGTGCTTATATTCCTACAGGACAGCCGGAACATTCCAATTCTCCACATCCAAACAGAGACGGCTTTGAAGAGGGACAATACGGCCGGGGAACATGCTCGAGGATTTAACAGCTTATGTCCAGAAATCCAAATGAAGGTAGCTCAGCACCACGGAGGTTTGAGAAGCAGTCGCTGTGCAGAGCATTTGGCGATGTGTTCAGGGACGCACAAGAAACTTGTGCTTCAAGCCCCATGAATAATTTCTGCAGTCACTTCTGTGTGTGTCCTGCCATAATGCACTCAGTTAAATGAGCATGTTTGGTCTCTGAGGGGCAGCTAACACCTCCTCACACCCAAGCTGATTGATTCTGTGAAATGAAGCAGGCCTCCACTGCTGGAAGCACACTTGGCTTAATGCTCTGTGCAGCTCGGCACTGTTACAGTTTGAGGCATCTCCTAATGACTGCAGAATAAAGACTTCAGAGCAACCACAGCTGCTCCCGACTGTGCAGGTTAATAGGAGGATATCAGCTGCAACATGACTTCATTTGGTTTGTGTGTATCCAAAAGGTTGGATGCATGTTCACTAAACAGCTTCTTACTGTAAATCTGACGCTGAATACTACATCAGCATGAAAAAAGAACCCTCAGATATTATTTAACTCTTTCCCAGAGCTTCTCTGCTTGATGATGCATTCCATTATTGCTTCATACAACTTCCCATATACACATTACAGAATCACTTGTGATTACTGCAACAGCACTGGACACTCTGATCATATAATTTGGAGGCACAAATATTTTATGCATTTGAATATGTTGCACATTGAATAGTTTTCAGTAACAAATATAAGAAAATGTAAACTTTTAAACTCTAACGTTGCAGTGTGAAACATCTACGTTGATCTATTGAATTTAATGTAAAACAGTTGAACAGTTTTTGTGAAAAATGTGAAAATCCAAATAGTACAAATCAACACAAATGGTCCTAATTGCTTAAGAGTAATTTGCACAAGGAGTATGACTCATTATAATCTATTCAGTATTAAGAGCTCTTGGATAAACAGAATTGTTCTTATTGATAAAACTCAGAGGTCATTTCTGCTGAGTGGCATGCACTTAGCTAAATAAGCAAAGCAGAGAAAGAAAAAGCAGAAAAGGAAGATTTAGTTACAAATAGAAACATGCAATCACAGTTGTTTGAAATACACTCACTGACAAGTTTATTATGCATGCATGTTCAATGCTTGTTAACATAAATATCTAATCAGCCAATCGCATTGCAGCAACTCAATGCATCTAATCATGTCGACGTGGTGAAGACGACTTGCTGAAGTTCAAATCTGAGCATCAGAATGAGGAAGAAAGGGAATTAAAGTTACTTTGAACGTGGCATGGTTGGTACTACTGGGATTTTCACACCTAACCATGGTTCACAGAAAACGAGAAAACCATGATATATAATATAAATTAAATGAATGAAAAATACTTTATTTATCTCTATTATTTTCTAGTTTAGTAACCAAAGCAATAATTTTGTAATTTACAGCCTTGAATGCTAAATGCACTTTTATAAAGGATCAGCAGCACATGTGCATTAAAACAGTTCACTGAAATTAAAGTAGCCGTATATCAAATGAAATGCTCCTGAAACAAAATTAATGAAAAATACTTTTCAATGACCATAACAAAAATACAGTTGTGTAAAATACAAAAAGAAAAGAGAAAAAGTCTCGAGATATTTGAAAATCTCGATATATTGCCCAGCCCCACGTCCAACCTTGAAGCAGATGGGCTACAGCAGCAGAAGACCACACCGGGTTCCACTCCTGTCAGCTAAGAACAGG
>JBBBVU010000020.1:2527414-2538299 GCA_037177055.1 Atherinosoma microstoma
AGGTTTTAGACAGAACCACAGCACTGAGACTGCTCTGACCAAAGTCATTAATGACATGTTTGAATACAGACAGTGGAAATATGTCAGTCTTAGTTTTACTGGACCTCAGTGGCACATTTGATACGGTTGACCACCATATATTACTCAGAGGACTAGTGACCTGGGTGGGCCTCTGTGGTACTGTATTAAACTGGTTCAAAACATACTTAGAGAACAGGAAGTTCTTCGGGTCAACTTTACATCTGAACAAACAAGAATTACATGCGGAGTTCCCCAAGGTTAAATCCTGGGGCCTCTTCTGTTTAACATCTACATGCTCCCGCTGGCACAGGTAATAGAGAACAACAAAGTTAGTTACCATAGCTATGCAGACGACACACAGATTTATATTACGATGTCTCCGGAGACCGAGGCCCAGTACAGGCTCTTTGTAAATGCTTTGAGGAAATTAATGACTGGATGAGCCTGAACTTTCTTCAGCTGAACAAAAACAAAACTAAGGTGATTGTCTTTGGAGCCAAAGAGAAGCAATTAAAGGTCACCACTGAGCTTCAGTCTATACATCTAAAAACCACCGGCCAGGCCAGAAATCTGGGTCTAGTGATGGACTCAGACCTTAACTTTGATAAACATATTAAGAGAATCACAAAGTCTGCCTACTATCACCTTAAGAATATATCAAGGTTAAAAGATCTGCTGTCCCAGCAGGACCTGGAAAAACTAGTCCATGCTTTCATCTTTTGTCGGGTTGATTATTGTAACAGCATCTTTACACGTCTACCAAAAAAAATCAATTAGACAACTGCAGCTTATTCAGAACTCTGCTGCTCGAGTCCTCACTAAGACCAAGAAAGTAGACCACACCAGTCCAGTTCTGAGGGTTTTACATCTGGATATGGTCTCCTATCAGTTCCCAGAGTCAGAAGCAGACATGGAAAAGCTGCATTCAGCTTCTATGCTCCACATGTCTGGATTGCCCGGTGTTGTTTATGTATTAATGCTTTCAGAAATCTACACGTTAATTGTACAGATTAATCTCCTTAAATTAATGTGTTAATTTTGACAGCACTAATACAAATCCCAAATTTATTTGATAAATGTAGGCTATATCTTATTTTACAATGATCTGACGACCCCCTGAAATGATCTTGTGACCTCCAGTTTGGGAAAGGCTGCATCAGAGAGCGCACCAAGCTGGCCATCGTTGGCATAGAGTGGTAAGTAACTCAACTGTGTCATGGATACGAGGACAACAACAGATAAAGTTAAATCAGGTGTAAATTGTGTTGTGTTACTATAGCAACAGATGAGACATGAGAGCTGCTCCTTCATCTACAAACTCAGGCAGGTGAAAGAGAGACCGATAGCTAGAAAATAATGGACAAAAATGATAGAAGCCAGTATTTCTAATGCGTAATTAAATAACTGTGTAAGAAAGACTCACTCTCATCACAAGTCCTCTTTTCTGCCTCATATCTGAAATGACATACCAAAAATAAAGGAGACTACACAACTACAACTACAATTGCTGTATGTATAATCTTGGTCTCAAAAGAAAGCTGAGACATGTGAGATAACTACAGAAGTGTGAAAATCAAAATATATGTTTTTTTTTTTTTTTTAGTAAATTTGCTTGAACACAGGTAAATATTTCAGGAAGCCATCTGCCGATGCGAGGGATAGTCCTAACATTCACCAACCGGTCGAGGCAGATGGACCTCCCTGAGCCGGGTTCTGCTGGAGGTTTTTCCTTCCTGTTAAAAGGGAGTTTTTTCTTTCCACCATCGCTTCTAGCATGCTCAGGATAGGGGATCGGATCGAAGACAGGATTCGATGCAGTCTGTTGTTTTTCTTAGCTATTATTAATTGTTATTAATGTTAATTAATTGTTATCAATTGTCTTATATGAATACTGACCGATGACAACAGATTGGCTCAAACTGATTGTCTGTGAAGTGCCTTTAGATGACATTGTCGTGAATTGGCACTATACAAATAAAGCTGAATTGAATTGAACCTTAGAAACACCATGAGGATCCAGAAAGAAGTGAAGCCCAAGATTATATGATAGGAAGAGTGAATATGTCACTGTTTAACCCTCTTCATCTCCATGGAAACTACCAGGACCTTCAGTCTGTCATGAAGTTGATGGGGAGGACTGGAAACCTGTCCCTTCAGTCCATCCATGAGCAGTCTGTACTTAGACAATCACAGAGAGTTTTATCAGACCCATCACACATCCCTGTATCCTGAATACAAATTATTACCTTCTGGTAGAAGGTATTGACTTCCAAAATGCAGACTGAACCGGTTTAAGAATGAATTTGTCTCTGTTTCTAAATAGTGTATTTTATGGCCACATAGACTGTGTAATATCTCTTTTGGTGCTGTGGGGGTTGCACAATAGCATTTTGTTTTATTTGTGCTTGTTTCTGTAATTTGGGTATTGTGCAATTTATTTATGATTTGTGCTGTGTGGCTGATGGTTGATTGTAGATCACAGTGGTTTGCTATTGTGTATATGTGTTGTGTGGTGTATGATGTCGACAAGGCAGCTAATGTAACAGCACTCGAGTCCAAACCAAATTTCCCTATGGGCACAATAAAGTGTATCATAATCATAATCATGATTTATTTCAAACAACGGCGGAGTCATAGAAGAACACATTAGCAGAGTTTTTTAGAGATGGAAAAAAACTTTTGACCACAAAACAGCAAAAGCAAGACATGATTTATGACTATATGACTTTTTAACATTTTTTGCAAAACTTTGGCTGCTAGCTCAGAGCTTGAGTTCCACAGTGACGAGTCAGACATCTTTGTAATCAGCAGAGTCTTTCATATGACACCTTGTTTGTGTGGTTTGCTTAAAGCGGAGAAATTAGCAGAAGCTCTAAAGTGAACAGTGCTGTTTTTGTGTTTTTGTTACATTCCCCTATAATTGTTTGGGGTTTTAACTGTAGCAATGCTTAGTAGAGTCGAGTACAGGGATTTTGGTATGCTACATATTAGGATTGGTGCTTCCTAGCATGTGCAAAGATCTTCTGTATTGTACGTATCTCATGGAACCCCCTGTAAAGGGGGGTCTTGTCAGAAGAAATTGAGAATAACAAAACTTTCAAGACGCGGCGTCATGAGTTTGAATAAATGGTTTAGTTTGCTGTGAAAATAAGAAAAAAACAGAGCCACTAAATGAAAAAGTGAAGACACTGATGTAGAGGAATACAAAATCCAGTTAAAGGTTAAAAAAAGGACAGCATCAGACCTGTAGTAGAGGCCACAGGTAGGATCCCCCCCTACTGTGTGTAAAGCTCCCTCATGTGAAGCAGGTAAAGGGGGAGTTTTTCCCAATTGGATCTGCTTGAGGATTAGGAACTGGACCAAAACTGGACACGGCACATTTAAAATGGTTTATAATTCTCAGCTCAGAACTTTGTCAAAAGGAAAAGGATCCAGAATAAGAAAGGACAAAGAAGGGAAAAGTTTTGACTGTGATTTCTCAGTCTAATGATTTTACTTGCTTTCCCCGGGGAGATACAAACCTGCTAATAGCTGCAGAAAACCTGTTGTGTCATTCTAAATCATGAAAATCGGAATTTGCATGTCTTTATTCAACAATGAATAAGAAATTATGGGTACAATTTACTTCTATTCACTTTTCTTTCAGAGGAATGTTCTTCTTTAAGAGCAGCAATGATTTGTACGTTATAAAAAGAGATCTCACGGTCTGCATCAGCTCACAGAACGCCGACATGAATATGAATACTTCCATTTAATAAGCAGGATTTATAAAGCAGAACCTCCTGTCGGCTCTGCACTGTCATCCGCTTCATTTAAATGGTTTTCTTCTTGGCTCTGTTGTTGCTGGAGGACAAACAAACACACAAAACTGATGATCACTGCTCTAAAGTGTGGTTTAATGGGCCGGCAAGCAAACATCACAGACAAACAACACACATCGGTGGAAAAGTGATGGATGTGTGCAGGACAATCAGACATCAAATCTCCATATATTACCTCAGATGTGTTCAGCAGCTTGTCACCAGGCCGACTAATGGAAGAGTTAGACAGTGATGCATTGACCGTTTTACTGTTACCAAACGGACCAGAAAAGTTTACAATCGAAATTTTTAAACCTCAGGGTTAACAAATAATCTTGCCCGATTAACCAGGACAACAGTGGTTTAACCTTCATGAACAGAAAGCAGGAAACATAAATGGAGGTTTGATATCTGTGCTCCCCACACCGTCTGTCTGATCTCTCCCAGCTCCACTTCATTTCCTCCCTTCAATGTCCTCAAACGGCTCCTTTCTCCATCATCTGCTGTCATCCATCTCCCTGTGTCTGAGTCTTTGATGAGCAAAAATTAACATCATGTAACAAGGCTCTGAAATGTCATTGTGGGGGCCTACTAATGTGTTTGGATAATTTGTCCCTTGAAGCAACCGATTTATAAATTGCTGAGTGTCTGATAACACAATATAGAGCAGCTGTAATCTAATGATATTAAAAAGCAGGCAGGTCAGTAATTACACATGAACAACACAGGTTTCCAGACTAACGGTAATCAGAATGATAATGTAACCTGATGGTGACAGCATTGTCTCGTTGTTGTAATGCCCAAACCCAGACACAATAATTATGCAATAGATTGTCGTATGATAGAGCTCAGTTTTGGGTTTTTTTAACAGCGCTGTAAATAAAAATGAATATCTGGAATATAATGATTAACTTTTGTAATGTTCAGGTGAATCATTAAAATAGCAAACTTTGTGTTAATGACTCGTTTTCATGTCACGTCATTTTTACACGCGCCAAATTTCTTCAGGCGGGTTACATTTTCGCTATATTGTTGACACGAGGACGAACAAGTTTACATGCGTCACATACACCGCCTGGCCAACAAAATAATCGCTACCAAAACAAAAGGTCGCACTCTAATATTTTGTTGGACCACCTTTAGCTTTGATTACGGCAGAGTTCGCTGTGGCATTGTCTCTAGAAGCTTCTGCAATGTTACAAGATTTATTTCCATCCAGTGTTGCATTCATTATTCACCAAGATCTTGTATTGATGAAGGAAGAGTCAGACCACTGCCCAAAGTCTTCTCCACCACATCCCAAAGATTCTCCATGGGGTTCAGGTCTGGACTCTGTGCTAGCCGATCCATGTGTGGAAATGATGTCTCGTGTTCCCTGAACCCCTCTTTCATAATCTGAGCCCGATGAATCCTGGTGTTGTCATCTTGGAATATGGCCGTGCCATCAGGGAAGAAAAAATCCATTGATGGAATAATGTGCCCATTCAGCATATTCAGGATGTCAGCTGACCACGTTCTTTGGACACATAATGCTGCTGAGCCTAGACCTGAACCTAGACCTGACCAACTGCAGTTCTTAACCTAGTTTTAGTAGTTTCAGCATCTCCTTACATATTTTCTCTGCTTGACGCCAATAATCTGACCCTTCTGAAACAGATTAACATCTTTTCCATGACCACCAGATGTGTCTTTCCACAAAGTTGTTTAAGAAATGAGAAGCTACTCATTGCTTCAGTTGGGGTTAAATAACTTGTTGTAGCCGAAAGATATTCACCTCTGCAGAAATGATCCATTAGGAGGCTCATACCTATTTACTGAGTTAAAACCAATTGGCAACTTCTTTTTTATTTCTTTTGGCAAGGCAGTGTATTTGAATGGAATTAATCATTTTGACATGCACAGACCAGTCTAGCTAACCAGAAACAGCAGTAGAAGAAGAAATAGTTTCTCCCCTTTAATAATTTTAACTATTTCAAAATATCTAGCAATGTATTTTTGGTCTTGCCATGTTTTCCACAACACATAACAGGTTTTTTCTTCAATTAAACTTAATTGAGAAAGAAAACAGTGCACTGTTCTTTTCTCATGTATTGCTTGCAATACAAGCTGTTGAATAAAGAATTACATCAGGAAACCCAAGAGGACATTATCGGAGGAAATGAGGGAAAGAAAGAGAGATGGTGACAAATCAAGAGATAAGACAAAAGTCAACATCGGACTGAATTTTATTGGGTGGAGAGAGCTCAGAGAAGAGACAGGGTGCAAGACGGATGCAGAATTAGCCGTCGTTAGGGGGGGTGAAAGTGCAAAAATCTGCCGAAGTACAGTAGTGTTGCTTTGATGTGCACCAATATCTGCTCCGATAAAAAGATGTCATTGTTGTCTTTCAAGTCATGTTGCATATTATAAGTACCTGTTTTGGTGACATTGCAATTAATTCCATGTTAAATTAAACTCAAGGGGATGTATCTGTGAAAAAATGTCACCCTGTTCAGTAGACTTCCACTAACCCTGGCCATTTGCTGTAATATCTTAAAATGACATGCTAAAAGCCAAAAATGGGAAAAAAAATGACACATCTTTAACTTCAATGTATTACATTATGTAACCTTTTAGTGAGATTTATTTTGTGCCCACAAGGACAGAGGAACATAAGTGAGATGAGAGGCTTCGCAAGCTGCAAGTCAGTTTCCAGAATCACGAAATAGGCTGCTGATCACCATGGTAAGCAGTTTCTATTCAGCGTTTTAGCTATATTGCCTGTAAAAATTTAAAAAGGAAAGAAAATCTGTTTAATTAAATTTTTTCTCCACACATATGTGAACCAAAGTAAGGAAGTATTCAATTTCTGAGTGTATTCATGATGATGATCAAATGAGTTCAACAACACTTTAGATGTGATGTCAACCAATTCTCTTCTGGGTCGCCGCCTGTCTTACATGAAAAAAGGAAAATATCTGAGCATTTGTTATTAGTTTCCGTTTCAGTTGCATATGGAAAATGAGAAATTGGAAAAAGGTTTCTTATGTTTCATTTTGGAAAAGAAAATAGAAGAAATGAGTGAATATTCTGTGTTTTCATTTTAGGCTTCAAAGGAAAAAAACTACCCAGTGTGGACCCAGAACACACCTGAGAATTGCCCAACTACTCTTTCCCTCTTTTTTAAACCTGATTCATGTAAATTAATTTAAGCACATAGGACTGTTAGTCATTTCAAGAGAAATCCAATGCATTTAGATTAAATTTCATGAAGTTAGCCTGCACGCCTTTTGAAAAGTTTTGCTCCTCCAGCGATGATGACAGAGCACAAAAGTCAACAAGCTCTTCAAAGTAAAGAGGAAACAGTTGGAATGAATTAACGTTCCATAAATAGTGCTTGCAGTCATGGTTGTTGTGGAGATTTATAACAGTTTAATTAAAGAATTAGCCCACACGTTTAAAATGTTGGATGTTTTTCATTTTGTGAGTGTTTCAGTCAGCAGAACAGTGTTTTTAATCAGACGCATGAAAAATGCCACAAATGAAGTTTCATGATCTACAATAACCACCAGTGTTGAACACTTTTATTACATGTCTGTGTTAGTGTGAAGTTTTCCATAATTTCAGCTTCTTTTATCCCTTCGGTTTGCTGTTACTCTGGAGGTTTCTTCCTCTCTCATAAAACTTGTTAAAATGTGTGAATGCAGTCTTGCACCTGCTCCGCCGGTTCCTGGTCCGTCCTGACGTTTCTCCTGAGAACTGCTCTATCCGTTTTTTGCTGGCGGTTAGCTAAAATGATAAATAGCTTGCCATCAGTGAGATGTGCGGAATATTACTTTTTCTCGGTGGTCTCCCTGTGATTCACGTTTTTCTTTCCCAGCTTCCTGAATGAAATATTTGCACTAAAGATTTTACTTCATCAAGGAAGAAAATTTGCTTTCTGCCATCATTGCATAAAACTGCATGGGAAAAAAAAGATCTGTAGGCTATTTGGAAACAGAAGATTTTTATGTCTGAATCATAAAATATGGCAGAGTAGAAAGGAGCTGACTGTCTTCTGCCTTCTAATTGAGATGTCAGACAGCAGATTCAGCCTGTTTATCTCAGTGAAAGTGTTGCCGCTAGATTGTACACAAGGGGGGAATTTTTTTCTAGCACATAGAGGTTGAAGAATCTAGAGTTAAGAGTGAAATACAATATCTTTTGAACAGCAATTCTAGCAAAAAAAAAAGACAAGAATGGAGTCACTTTTACTAAATAATTAAAAATAAAAAAAGAATCCAAACATTAAGCATAATGCCATGCATTTTCCAATAAATCTACTGTTTTCATCTTCTCATAACTTTATTTTTTTCCCTTGTAACAGCCGCTGTTTGCCCATTAGTTCCCTCTCTGCTGTCCCCACGTCTATTTTTGTTTGCTCGCAGCTCTGAGTCGTCATTCTCTTCAGCTGTTGCAGCACTTTATGCCTCTCCATCGTTTAATTAGAAAATGATCCATTTTATAATTAGCTTAGTTAGCATCAGGTGCAAATGCAGTAACTACACAACTAAGTAGTATTGCCAAGTTGGTGAGGTTAAGAATTAAAACCTGTTGCTAAAAACACCTATCTGACAACCTATAGGCCATATTTTGACTTTGTTTTCAGCTTTTTGAGCAGTGCATGAGCACTTAATTGCAAGGTTAGAACTCCGGGCCACCGAAGTGGATGTTACAAACAACAGAATAGGCATCTATCCATGTGCCACAACACGCAAACATCAACCCTACTCAGGCTCCAGGCAACTGTCAAAGGTGTGGCTTCATTTCTAGCGGAGATTCCCTCTAAGATGCAACACATATGAAGCAGGTTAGTGATTATGATGGATAACAAACCAGACTGTTGTTTTTAGTTGTTTGTGTGACTGAGAAAGCCAATATGTTAATATTTCTGCAAAAAGATTTGCTGAATATTGACCCATAACCAACTTCCTGTTTCTCAGCTCATTACTCATCTCCTCCCTTCCCATCAACAGCTGCCCAGCTGCTCCTTCCCAGAGGATTTCCAGGAAAGAAATGGGATGGAAAAGTCTGCATGGTGATATCTGGATGCTGTCAATCCTATTATTGATTAAAAAAGACCATGTTAAATTCTTAAAGACTGGACTAAACATTACACAAAATATTGTGTGATAGTGAATTTAGATTTTATACTAAAATATTTCCTGGTAAAATTTCTTTGTAAAATTTCTTTGTATGACTAGTTTTAAAAAGTGTTATTTAGATAAACAGTGTTAGTAGGGGATAAACTATAAAACTTGCAGTTAATCTGCTTCCAAATACTGACCACAGCTTTGTAAGTCTCGAATTCTTAATCCCTCCCCTAAATCCAGCCGCAACGCTGTTTTCACCTGCTTCGCCTGAACACATCCTCAACCTCGGACACATAGAAACTTGAATTACTTCAGCCTCACCTGTTCTTCCTGTCTGGGGTCTATTATGAGTCTTAAGCCGAAAAGCCAACAAATCCTCTTCTGACTTGTTAAATATTCATGCACAAACGAGAGGCTGCAGACAAATAGTGCAGAAGACTCTTTTGTTCATTGTCACATGAAAGAAAAAAATATAGCTGGAAACAGCAAGAGCACAATTTGTTCCAGACGTATATAAACCCATCAGAAGTGTGATGTAATTAAGAAGGCAGCAGATGAAACGTAAAAGCTTCTTTGTAGTCAGACCGATGTATTGTACCCATCTGCACTCAGACAGCCGCCCCGTTCAAATCGTTTCTGGGCGTCAAAATATTCATGGCTAAACCCTAAAATGTGAACTAATTTATATGTACCCCTGAAAGCATCCCTAAAGAGTTGTGGAAATTTAATCCATCACCTTGTGATATTTATCTTATAAAGTTTGCTTTAAATTATACATAAGAAAACAGAAAAAAAAGATAAAAAACAAACATAATATGAACATGATTGCACATGCAAAGCCCTGAGAACATACTTAGAAGTGAAATTACTGACAATAACGATAAAACTGGAGGTATGGATGCTGCAGTTCCAGCTATGAGCTGTGCAGCATTGTTTTGGACTCTGAAGATGATTGAGGCTTCTGTCCAAACTGAAGCTGCCTTCAGAACAGATGTGAAACATCGACAAGACACAGGAAAAGAAGTCCAGCTGCCTCCTCTTTAAGCAATCGGAACTACCATCAACTTGGTGACGGAGAATCTACACAGACAAAAAGTGCATTATATAATCTTCTACATAAGTTTCCAACCTTAAAACCCTGTGTTTCTAATTTGTTTTGATGGCACACTGACATTTATTATGTACATTCCAGGAGCTGTCGTTGCCCTGCAGCATCCCGAGGCTGAGAAACCGCACTTCACAACTTTGTGTTCCAACTCTGTGCATCACATGACAGCTGTGTTTTGCTTTATGGCATCACGTCTCACGCTAGCGAATGGATGTCAACACGTTTACTGTTTTGGACATGCACCATGGTCGAGTCAGCAAAAAAACCCAAGAGTATATCATTTGAAGAAACAAGCAGAAAAAAGAGAAAAAAGGGATAGAGCAAGAGATAAGACGAAAGTCAATATCGCCCTGACTTTTACAAGCTGGAGAGAGCTCAGAGAAGAGACAGGATGCAAGGTGGATGCTGACTTAGCCTTCATTTGGAGGTCCCAAAGTGGGAAAATATCTTCATAAGTTCAGTAGTGTTGCTTTAAAAAGAAAGATTAAAGAACACAAATAATCATCTAGAATTCTGACCCAGTGTCACTATGTCCAAGAGACACAAAATCAAAACTTCAAGGGATGAATGTGAGCCTGGGAGATCTTAAAGGAACAGCTCAGCTGTATATGATCACCATAGAGATGGACAGAGGTGCTCATGAATATGCTCATCTGTCACAGAGGTTAAACTGGAACAGAAGTGTGCCCAAAACAGAACCCTGAGGAACCCCAAATGACAGGATTGTCATCTGATTTGATTCACAAAAACACTAGAATAGAATGCAACACTAGAATAGAATAGAATAGAATAGAATAGAATAGAATAGAATAGAATAGAATAGAATAGAATAGAATAGAATAGAA
>JBBBVU010000020.1:2558580-2575230 GCA_037177055.1 Atherinosoma microstoma
TAGATAGATAGATAGATAGATAGATAGATAGATAGATAGATAGATAGATAGATAGATAGATAGATAGATAGATGTGTGCCACAAAGTTTAATATAAGGACCTTTGCAATTTGTATGTATGTTCCTGCTTGGTGAAATCCCATATGAATGAAGGGAAAGTTCAGTTTCTTTGCAGATGATACTAAAATATGGTCCACACCTGTCAGCTGACCCTATTTATCAGCTCAAACTTAAAACTACAGGTAATCTGCATTTCCTTCAACTGCCTCAAGCACCCTAGTATTTTTCTAGGACAAATTTATAGCTCTTAAAACAAAAAGCAAAAAAGGTTATTTTCGGTACTTCAATTAGCTAATAAATTCTTTAGTGCAGCCATTCTACAAGTTGATGGAGGCTCTAAACGTCTGCAAGAAGAACTTTTCATCTGCCCATCATGACTAGACCACAGTGTGTCAACCAGGCTGTAATAACCACAAGCATGTGACTGTGATTAGTCATGACTTTGTTGACTGATGTGGGCTTGGTGGGTGCCACTCTCAGAAGTTTACAACAACTGTTAACATCACACATTTTTTTCTGAAATCAATAAATAATGACAGAAAAATTTTAATACCACATTCTCAAAAGGTTACATCTCTTCAGTATGTGGCTTCATCTGGCTTGTACACAACCCAGAGGTCTTCAGGACAGTTTTGGAGAAAAAAAACCCACCATTAATATTGTTTAATTGCTGTCAGCTCTGAGGCTTCTTTGTCAGAAATGTCCACACCCTAAATGTGGGAAAACTGATACACAAACTCAAAGGTTAAGTTTGATGGCAAGTGACTGATGCACAAAACAAAATGATTTCCTTTAGACAATGTGTCAATTAAAGGACAGTCACTGCAAAGAAAAGTTATAAACAGTGGGTGAAAATTCCCTTTTAGTGTGGAGCATGTGTATATTAACGAATGTGTAGCAGTCTGATATCAGGAGCCAGGAGGGACTTCCTACCTCAAATAAACTGTATGATCCATTCAATTTGAGATGTGTTCATCCAACCAGCAGAATGCCACAAAGAGAAGCATGCAACTCCCTCATTAAGTCAAATTTGCCTCCACAGATCAAAGGAGCTGCAGCAGGAACTCAGAGCTCTGCGTCAGCCAGTAAAATACGACTCATTTAGATGGAAGACGGGCAAAAATATATATTCAAAAATATAAAAAGCAGAAGCTTTCCGTCCCTCCATCTGTCAGTTTGTCTTTTTGTTTACGAGCAGCATCGGAGCAGAAGTGGATCCTCCTGGCCTCGTTTTAATGAACCTCAGGTGACATGGATCAAAAACACGAAGAGTCTGCATTTATAATTTCACTTTTCAGCCCGGAGGAAGGATTAAAGCAATTAGATGGCTTCCTCTGACACAAACATTCCTCCCTTGTCACAAAATATGAACCTCATTGTGGTAAAAGTGATTTGTCACACAGCCATGTAAACACATCCTGCCCGTGTAGACCTTTCTGAAAGTAAGATATTCCCAAGTCTGAGTGACTGATGACACTGACAACACATGACTGGAAGGGAGGAATTTTAAACTGGATGGAATCAATTACTAGATTGTAAATCTCAAATGAGGACATACACACATCCTCTCAGCCACTCAAAAGAAATATTTCCAAATTTGCCATTGCAGTTGTCTTTGTTTTCAAAGTAAATTCTCACTATTAACCCCCAGGTGTCAGTTTAATTTACTCTCCTCTTAAGTCATTACGGACAAACATAAAAGTTGTTTCTATAAAGTTGTTTCTAACCACCCAACACGCCCTGAACACTTACATAGGCTTATTTCAAAATCTTGTAAAATTTCTACAGTTTTTGTCCTCGTCTTCATTCTTTTTCTGCAGTTTTTACCTTCCCTTTCCTCTTCTTCTTCTTCTTCTATGGTTTGTTTCTGCTCAGCAATGCCCCCGAGGTTTCCGGTGGTATTGCTCCGTCCTCTGCGTCGACGGAGGGATGTGGGAGGACTCTGAAAACGCACCAAATTACGGATGCTGCGTATCCGTCTTCTGAGTCGAGCATTAATGGGGCTTTATAGTGATAACTTATTGTTATGTAAATATTTATCCAAAAACTGCCACGAGACATTGCTGCATTTGGATGTAAATAGTTGTATAAAATTTTATCGTTTGATGAATAAGTACATTTGTTTTTAAAATGAACAATTTACATTCTAAGTTATAAAAATGGTTGATTAAACATGTTTGTGGTTTTCATACAAAATAATCAAACTCTTTCCAACTCAGATTTGATGTTTTTAGGTGAAGTGTGAAATGAGATCAAATCAATTAAATTTACCACCAGCATAATAAACCAGAAGCATTCTGACATTTTTAGTGTCACTGAAGTTCAAAAATCACGAACAACGACTCATCTCATTTAAGATCTGAAATTGACTGGAAGTTAAGGTGATGGTTCTGAGTCAGTACGGAGCTGAAATTACAGCTGTTAGCGGCTGCTTGCAGAGCTTTTTTTATTTTCCTGGTGGGGTTTTTCCTGCGTCTTCCTGTTAATGAATTGTCAGTAACACTGGATAACAATGTTTATATAAGCTGTGATTATGATTATGATTGGCCATTTGCCTAATTGTTTTTCATGCTCCCCTCCCCCCTGGCACTTGGTGCCCTAAGCACAGCGAATGATGCGTGTGGTGGGGGCAGTGGCTTTATTCCTTACCTCCATCTGTGCAGCATGTGGTTCCAGGTGGAGCTCCGGTCCTCCTGTTCTCGTTGAGGTGACGCTATGTTGAAAGTTCAATGCTGTTGCAGTAAGTGTGGAGGTGTGTGTGGTTCACATGACCCCTCACAAATTGTGTGCTCTTAAAGCTTCCAGCTGAAACCCATCAAAGATTATCCAGGTGTGTCCAGCTGATATGAAAGCCCTGAAAGGACCAGGACACACTGGAGTGATTGTGCATCTCACATGGACTTTGACAGGGGTTAAAAGACAGAACCAAGGAGATGCATGTTCAAGAGACGTTATCTAACATGAATGAATGTGTCACCGAATAAGTGTATGTTTGTTGATCAGACTGACTGAATATCGTTGCCTCTTTTTTTTTGCTACATATGCATCAAGCAGCTGCCCTTAAAGCCACCAGCTGGCAGCACATCCTGGGCTCATTAGGATTCTGGGAGGTTTCTGAAGTTTTTTGCTCATCCTGCTTGAATCTGCTGGAAATCGCAGCCTGCAGCGGAGTGTTGACTGATGCCAGATTTCAAACACGAACACTGGAGGGGCTTTTTCAGCCGTTGGTGGCTTGGCCGCAACACAATGACCCTTACATGACAAGTCACAAGAGGTGTTTGAGATAACAGCTTCTACAAAGAAGCGGCTGTGGGTTCATTTCTTAATAGACCAGAAGAAGACTGAAGAAGAAGAAAGTTGTTATATCTGACTGGGAACTGATCTGTGGCTGAAATTTATACACTTGAGAGGCAAATGCTGAATGATAAAAAGCAATGTTCCTGTTTCTGTAATTAAAGTACCAGATGCTGTCTGCTGGGAAATCACTTTTACAACAAACTCTCAGGATTAGGCTGCTACAATTTCTCACTCATCATCCTCCCTGTTACCCTCCTTCCACTCATCCACACTCTCACTTCTTCCTCTCATTTAAACTTTGCCTCTCTGATTGCTTTTGCTCCTTTTCATCGCTCCTCTTTTTCCTTCCCAAACCGAAACTTCTTGCATCGCTGACCTCTTTTACCTTGGTCTCCGGGCACTAATTAAATTACAGCGACCACTAGAAAAGGCAATTATAATTAACACTGATTAATGAGGTGAAGTCAGAGGATACATCAGTGATCGAGTGATTGGACAACATTTGTCAGGGACAATTACGGTGAATCACACCCACGTTTGTTGGAGGAGGAATCAGCGTTCGATGTGCAGAAGCTGTGCACCAAAAGTTTTAGGTTGTGGTAAACACAAGTTGAATCAAGGCTAAATCGTGCTGCTTCTCATCAGAACCAGCAGGGCTTTGAGATTCAAGGTGAGTCTCAAGCTGAGTTACCTTTATTTTCATGGCACATTTAAAACATCAGAAGTTGAAAAAGTGCTTCACTTTTTCATTCTTTTCAAGTCAAGTGAGTCCAAATAACAAAGATGGATGTGTGGTGTGTGTGTGTGTAATAATGTGAATATATGACTCTATTAAGAATTCAGATGTAAATGTGAGAGAATGAAATACAAGAGGAGAAAAGCGTGTACAATAAAAAATACCATAATAGCCAACAACCATGGTCACAACCTTGTCGTTCATTCTGATTCAACTATTAATAATAATGATAATAAAAGATAGTGCTGCGGAACAATTACAAATTTCACTCTGCATGATTTCTTGCAAATAATTGCATTAAGTGCAAAATTTAAGTCGTGTTTAACATTCTTATTTTAAAAACACTGGGAAATGATCAAAGTTCTGCAGCTCTTGGTGTGCAAATACGAAACAAATAGTATGGTAAGAAAACATAGCATTTGGGAGCACCTGTAAAAAAAAATTAATTGCAAAAAAAGAGGAATCATAACAACCACCACCTCAACACCAGCAACAAATAAACAGGAACTGCAGCTTGATGATTTAAGCTGCAGAACAACACAGAGACTTTATAAGCGTGTGCATTAGTGAATGTGAATGCAGACAGTGTTCAGTGATGAGTGTGATCATGTAAATACGCTGCTTTATAACAGTGGTAGTCCCTTTATACAGCAGCAGTTCAAATATTTATTGTAAATCTTAACTTAAACTCAACTTAATGTAATAAAATCACATATACATGACAAAAAAGGATGAACATTTCAGGATTTATTTGTAAAAAAAAGTAACAAGTCAGCAGAATGAATTTCAAAGCAGTTTGAACCTGTCTATCTTCTAAACACAGAGGGAACCATATCTGATAGTAAATTCCCAGTCATCGTGTGTGTTTCTATTCTGGAGCTGACAAAAAACAGGATTAAAATCTTAGAACTTCTGTATTGTTAGGGAGGAAGTAATGTTTAAAAAAAAAAATTAATAAAGATAATGACTTCAAACAGTCTGAGCAGTCAAGCAGTCTGAGAAAAAGTGCCATATGAGCAGTAACAAGGCAATGGCATGAAAATGAAACCTTGTAATGAGAATTTTGATGCTTTACACTTTCCGTAGTAATTTCCTGGTATGAAGATACAATGGGGACGAGTTAACACCCCTCCTGTGACCCGTGGTTTGTACATTTGTACTCTGAGCCCTTTGGACTTTTTGGGAATGGTGGTGGTGGAGACCCCAGGGAGGGAGCCAGTTCATCAGGGAGTTAGCATTAAAGATGTTTGATTTATTTCCCACATGGGATTCATGGTCCACACACCCTACTGCTGAACAGTAAAGCAATTTAAGCAAAATAAATAAAAACAGTCAAACATGGCATGTAGCAGGGTCCATGCTCACCGGTACAATCAGGCCACCTGATTGTCAGCACCTGAGGCACTGGAAGATCAAAACAAGAGTCAATAGAAGAATAAGCTGTTTGGAAATGGAGGAAAGAATTTGGGAAGTTTTTCACAGGGGCAACCCACATACTCAATCTACTGCTCATCCCACAAAAATGTGGGACCATTTGAAAGGGAAATCAACCGGCTTTCCAACGGTATAAGTTTTATTCCCAAGAAGTTTTGTCACAACAAAGACACAATCCACCAAACACTCATTTCCTTACATTTTGTGTCAAGTTTATAAGAAAAAAGGGGTAATACACAGCTTTTCCGTATTAGTGTTCAGGGTATGTTCCTCTGGGAAGACATAGTAAGCATCCTATAATAAATTAATTCTGACTCTGAAATTCTTGAAGCCTCCTTGTTTTTCTTATGGAAAGAGAAGGAAACTATTTTCTTTTTCATTCCTGCTTTTCCTGCTTCGGCAAGTAGTTATTTTCTACATTTATGGACCGCTCTCTTTTAAAATAGCTGGTAAACTCAGTAATGATGATGTATTAAAAATTATTATTTGTTTCCAGGTAATAACTTTTCTTTTTGGACAGGTAGTGAATGGTGGGGTACACGTCAGTTAAAATGATCTGCCAACAAACTCAAAAAAAGAAGTACATTTTTCCTCACCTCAGAGACTAAACTAAAAAGACAAGGAATATACTGGTTCTATATTGAGACCCGGGGGGGTTGTGGTGCAGAGTCATGTTGACCAATCACTGCTTCTGTCTCAATGAATGAAATGAAACACAAAAATATTTTTAAACAACTGAACACTTCTAAAAACATATTTATGTGATTACATTGAATCTCTGCCAAATATATAAGAACTTACATGTTATACACTAAAACTAAGAGAATTAGATTACCCGTAGCTATCTCTGAGCTGCCTTACAGCAGCAGCTGCACAAAACTTAATTAAACATCACATGTATATGAAATCTCCAGCTGGATGCATTCAAACATCCTCTGTGTTACATCTGCTGTTCAGCTGACTCTGACCTGACTGCAGCAACTTCTCCAAGCTGCTTTCGTCCTCGTCAGTTCATACAGACCTACATCACATCCACACAGCATGATAAAAGAAAAAAAAAAAGAACTGCTGATCTGCCCGGTCACATCTGTATCTGAGCAGCGGATGTCATTTCCAGTTACACAGAGCTTTGCTCCCTTAATGAAGGTGTAATTATATCTGAAGATATAGACTCTACAGGGGAGTCTCTGCTGGTTTAATATCCTTTGTGCCCCATCATGCAGCCTAAATCAAATCTTCTTTAGACTGAATCCAAAATTAAATCAAACTGAATCCATTTCCAATCCCCCTATTTATGTTTCTCCTGAGTAAATGCATTAAATGTAGTTTCATAGTTTGATTCTGTTAAAGGCATACTTTAGTTTCTTTACAAAGGTGTGTGAAGGTTCTCAATCATAGTATATGACATGCAACAGATTGAGGTCAAGAAGAAGCAGATAGACAATCACTTCTTTGCTTTTTTGGTTTGCACGTTTTAATTTTGAGTGCGAAAAAAAACAAACAGGAAATACAGAGTTAGTACAGAGCTGCAGCTTTCACCTTAAAACTACAGTGTAGAATAAAGAATATTAACATATTTGAATTTTAACCACAGTCTCTTATCGTAGTGATGTGTAGGTCAGGGCCTTATTCTGGCTTTTTAAATAGCTATACTTAATTTATGACACTAATTTAATCCCATATAACTTATTAAACAGTCCATCTGGAATCTTGTCAGTGTTTCACTTCGTCATTCGTTTCCATTTATTTCCTTTAGTTATTTACTGTTGTGGGTTTTTTTTAATGATTTGTCAGTTCTTACCTCAGTCAGGCTCACCCCCAACTTTGTTGTGTTTCCATTTTGTTCAACGCACACACTTGTCTTCAATATTCAATACTCCCTTCTAGCAAGTGTCCATCGATCAGTTTCCTATTCCTGCATTTGGTTCATGGTTCCAGTCAGGCTAAACCCCTTCCCAAAGGTAATTTCCAGATAGCGAAAAGTGTTTGGCCCAAATATGGTCCATATCTGCAGTTTTGTCTGGCGAGCAGTTTTATTTATGTTTCAGCCCTTCCAGGAATTCACCATGTTGCCATTGCAATTATTAACACAAATTCAGCCAATCCTTGCAAAATCTGTGCACCATGCAAATTTGTCCAGTCACTGTAACTTGAAATTTTGACAAATCTGAGCATTCCTCCATGTTATGTGAAACACTGTATGTAAACACAGCGTTTAATTCGGTTTTCACCTCAACAGGTTGAGCAACTTTCTAATTTGAGGCTACATGGGTTCACGAGGCAAACGGGTTCAAATCCCGAATATGTCGCTGCATGTCTCTGTATGACCTGCTTTCTTGTTAAGTTATTGTCTAATAAACCCCTAAAGCCTAAAAATAACTAAAAATGGCCATTGTTGACCATGTAAGTGGTGTTTCGTACCACAGGCAACACTGTGGAAGACAAACAAAAGTCATCAACTTTGTGTAAAAGGTGTGTAAAAAGATGAAA
Organism: Atherinosoma microstoma; assembly: GCA_037177055.1. Classification (NCBI taxonomy): domain Eukaryota; kingdom Metazoa; phylum Chordata; class Actinopteri; order Atheriniformes; family Atherinidae; genus Atherinosoma; species Atherinosoma microstoma. Next base: position 2,566,597 of record JBBBVU010000020.1, read on the forward strand.
AAGAAATCATCAAGATAAGTCTATAACATGTATATCTGCTGTGAATACTGAACGAATCTGAAAATATCTATAGGATATTGTTTTTCTTTTTTGTGCATTCTGTTGCAGCTTCAAGAACACTGCTGAATAGTCCTTCAAGGTTCCACTGCTGTGAAATAGTCTTACTGTTCTTATTTCAATAAAGAATGTCGTCATGATAAATAAATAAATATATTTCAGCAGTTTTTGCAAAGAAAAAACATTTAAAGCTTCAACTTTTCACAAAAGTCTTTTTACATCGCAACAATCACAAATAAATGCTGTGAAATCCTACAGGATCTGATATTTGGCCATGTGAGTGTGGCTGCCAAAACTCAGTCACATGACCACCACATATTGCTGGAAATTACTGTAATCTGTGTCTAAGCCGGCTCCTCACTATAGTCGGCCCACACAACACCTGCCAGCGCCGTAACTGCCAAAAGTAGCCCGGATTACACCCAAACGCGTCTGCTATCTAGGAGGATACATCCCAGAATGATCACACATTCATCACAGGGGTAAAGCAGAGACAACCAACCATGAACTCTTACCTGTTGTCATTTTAGAACTACCAGTTAACCTAGCATGCAGGATTTTGGATGGTGCCAGAAAACTGCCGTACCCGCATGCAGACATGGTGAGAAGTGTTAACCCCCACAGCCACCATTTATCTTGTTCCTGACCTCACAGATCCTACATTTCTCTCCTCCCGTTTCTGTCACATGAACCTCAGATTTGTTTGTGACAAAGTTTATGTGTTTCCTTCTGGTTTAATACAAATTTTTATTGTGTCATGCCCCCTTTAGACATCATGGACGGTGGCAAGACTTCCTCAAAGGATATACTGGTAGTGATGTTATGCCCCCCCCCCATACCAACGCCATCGTTGTCCACAGCCTCCTCCCAGATTGATTACTGTAACTTCCTCTTGTTTAGTCTTACTCAAAAATCCCAGTGTAAACCAGAACTCTGTCGCTCGCATTATAACCAGAACCCCCTCCATCCATCACATCACCCCCATTCTGCAGCAGCTTCACCGGCTTGGCATCGACTTCCAAATCCTTCTGTATACATTCAAGGCCATCCACCACCTCTCCCCTCATCTTTGTGTCTGTCTTGGAGAGGAGCATGGAGGAGACACTAATTAGACAAATTAGGAAATCCTTCAAGTTTCATTTACAAAGTTTGTTTTGTTTGTTTTGTTTTGCTTCATCTTTCAAATTTATTTCTATAAATTGTAAACAATGCATGACACATTAACTGGAAAATAATTTAATTTTCTATTTCCACTAAAATTGCCCACAAGTCTCAATGGAGGAGTTTAAGAGAAAACAACCACTCAGACAAAGCGCAACAGTCTGTGAAAATAAATATTACTAATAATTATCGACATTGCTACAGACAATGTATATAAAAGTAGGTGAAATGAGACCATTATTAATAGGATGGGTTTTAATGAGAAACAGTGAATAAGGTTAAAAAGGGTAGAATCAGGAGCGGTTTGGAGAAGGTGCCACACTTAGTGGAATTTACTCCCCATTATACTGGAAGTATAACGTTTATTTTTTACATTTAATTTTATATTCATACTGGATATTATATCTCTTATCCCATGGGAGAGGATGTAAGGTGCACAAGTGCAGTTGTGCAAATTTATGTAGAAAAATGGTTAAAAACTTGAACAAAATAACAAAATGAAACCACAAAAATGTCCTTTAGGAGCTAAGACAATGTCAAATCAAACAGTAGCTATAGGGCTCTAGTACTTGCTGCCCTTCCAGACCCAAGCTGCAAAATTAATCCCATGCCTATAGCTTCCACTCCAGCTTTATACAGGAAGCCCCTCCTACAAGACAAACCATTATTAATTGAAATTCACTTTACAATTAAAGCAATACCCAGCAGAGCTGACCCTTTTGCATGGGCCATATAAGCTGCTGTGATATGTCAAGAAAAAAGAAAAAAAAAGGAGCTCCTTGCCCTTTCCTTGTGCTCTGTCTTGAAAATAAAAGGTGAACATATACAGAAAAACATTAACACCACGTTTGTTTGGAAAAGAGGAGAAGGAAAAGAGGTTCCAGTGTAGAGGTATGTGGTTTTATCTAACAATAACATATAGTTGAACTTTTCATTTGTACCAGAGGTTAGCTGAGCTGTAATAAAGCAGAGTTTCCTAGATGCTGTGAAACTCTAGAGCACAGCCTCATATTTCAGTGATAATAATCACAGCTGGATGTTTTTAGTCTGTCTGCTGCAGCTCCATGTTTTGCTGGTAGGCTGCTTTACAGTAAGAGGTAATTCTACTCTACATCTGTCCAGATTCACAGAGGAAGTTCTGCAGAAGCAGAATGCCATTTAATGTTTTTTTTTAGCGTGTTGGTGTGTTCAATATTCAATTCAACCTTAAAGGTCTTAAATGCCTGTTGTTCATTAATGTTAAGGATGGTGTGTGTGGGGAGAAGGGGATGGGAGGGGGCACCAAACCATAATCTCGCCTAGGGCACTAAAATGGCTAGGGCCGGCTGCCAAGCTGCAAAATAAATCTCATGCCTGGAACTTCCACTCCAGCTTTATACTGGAAGCCCCTCTGACAAGACAAACCATCACTAATTGACATTCACATTACAATTAATGCAATACCAGGACTCAAAACAATACAATTAGTTAATATTAAAAATGACTCCATATAGGCTCTTCAAAATAATCAGTTACATCAATTCAAAGTATCTACATGCTACCTGCTCTACATTTGGATGCTCACCATTCTGGTTTAAATACCTGATGGGAAAACAACCACAGGTACTGTACCTCCAGCCTCAATAAATATCATTGTAATTGCTGCTGCTCGTTACTGAATGTAGTTACTTGCTGGTAAATCCCACATAAGACTTAGCTGCTAGCTCACTGGTTTCACACATTACCACCACATAGGTGCCAGTATAGCATCTGAAATAATGCACAGTTCCAGAAACACAACACAAGCTGAGTTACACAATCCCATAAGGCAGCCAGATGGAAAAATGAAATAAAATAAAAGATGCACGTTCTTTAGCTGTGCTGTGCATGCAAACTGTGTGCAACCTGTTAAAAGACTACCCAGTGGCGGGGAACCCTGGTCCTCGAGGGCCGCAGTCCAGCAAGTTTTCCATGTTTCCCTGCTCCAACACACCTGATTCAAATTGATGCAACAGCCTATCAACTTCTGCAAAGTTACTCATTAATTGAATCAGGTGTGTTAGAGCAGGGAAACATGGAAAACTTGCAGAATGAGAGCTGAGGTTCCCCATCATGAAAGGGGGCAAGAGGCCAGGAGTCCTCCCAACCGTAACCCAATAAGCTTGTAAAGAGCACATCCCTGACGTCAGCCTCTTCCATGTTTTCACCATTAACCGGAATAAATGGATATTTAGATCACATCTGTCTTTGGTGTCTTGAATTCAGGTCAATTCTTTGAACTCAAAATCATCACTCGTCTAATAATAACTCATCATTACGAGCTACAGCTTTTCTTCTCCTGTGTATTCTTTTTGTTCATCTGAGCCATTATTTGTGTTTTCTCTAACATCCTGGCCCTATGTGTTTACATGACTTGCTCTTCCTTTATAGACTCTGATGACTCATGTATTAAAATGCCTTGTAATGTGGTTTCACTCTGTCTCTTCTGTTTCAAGTGCAGTTTTTCTGCTGATCTTCTCATCTCTCTCTCTCTCTCTCTCTCTGTAAGCGTGTCATGTTGCATTAGTTTGTTTTTTTCATCACAACTTCAGATGGCAAGATTTAAGACAGTTACTGTTTTTCCAGTTTAAAGAATAACAGTTTTTCTGTATTTATGCGAGGAGTAGTAATTACTCCAATCTAAAAACAAACAAACAAACAAAAAATCTCTCTTTTTCCGTGTAAAAAGCCCACCTGTATGTATGACATGTTGGTTAGGTAACAAAGCTCTGAGCTGTAATAGGGGACTTTGCCGCTTCTTCAAATAAGCTGACACTGATTTCATTTCAGCTCCCCTCCACCGGGACGTTCAGATAACATTAATTAGGTTTTCTCTTTTAACTTTTTTTAAAGCATAGCCTTGTGTTCCTGCAGCATTCCTGTAAAACCAACCCACTTGTCTGTTCCTGTGCCTCATTGTCACTCACTTTGCTCCCCGTTTGTCTTCTGGTTTGATCGTCTGTCTGACCATGTATCCGTTCGCCTCCTCGCATGCACATTATTTTTCACCTTTATCTCAACCCGCAGTCCTGACAGCAGCTTTTCACTCACACACAAATATTTTCTGACACACAGAGTCTGGGTGGTAGTTATGGATACAGTCCAGCTTTTAAATCTGCTTCTGAGAGCCCTGGACTAATGCTGTGACGGCTATATAATTACAGTTGACAGGCGGGAGGCAGACAATAAAAGCAAAACTGCACTGTGGCTCTTATCTGTGAATTCTCAAAATACATCCACTAGATCAGTTGAGTTGTCCATGGCCTGGATGTGCAGCAGCACTGAGCTCTCAAAGCCTCATTTTGGAGAGTCAAGATGGTTGTTTGGTTAAATCAACTATTCAGGTGTAAAATCTGTATTTCCACTGTGTCCTGTTATGTTAGGATTAAAAGCAGTGATGTAAGATGTGGAGTCTGTTCAGTTGTAGATAATGAGGTCTTCATGCTCTGAGCTCGTCACTGGCAAACAGTATTTAACCGTTAAGTCCTTAAATATTTCAGAAACAAGAGCAGGTCTCTGTTAATAACTTCCTGCACAGGGTGAGTTTCTCTGCTGTCAAAAAACTTCTTAACAACTGAGGATAAAACTAAAGGCTAAATTTACAAATTGAAACTACTGAAAAATGATTAAAAATGACAAAATACAAAGTTTGATTTGAATCAGAAACTATGAAAAAAATATTTCTATTTTTTTAGGCTAAAAGCGAGAAATCCAAACATTCTTTAAAACGTCTACTAAAAGAAAGATAAATGAAAATGAAAAGGTTGCATTTGAGAATTACATTTATGTTAAATGAGTTAAATTTTTTCCATCACAACCCATAAAAAAGGGGAAAAAACCTGAAACTTGGAATGATGATGAAGGATATCTAAATAAAGTTTTCTGTCACGGTGAAAAAGACATGCAAAATTAATCTGGAATGAAATTTCTCAAATATTTTGACTGCTGCTGAAAATATCCCGATTAAATCAGAATAAAAAATGTTGTTTTTTTAATGACAAATTATCCTCTGTACATTTTGATTTATTTGTCTGGAAAATAAAGTCTAATAGGAGCATTTTAAAGTTCCAGTAAAGATATCTGAAAACATACATGCAGTTCACAGTGTGCAGAAACATCAATGTAATTGTGATCATATGTGTTTGCAGCTTTCCTCCCTCTGTGTAGATCACATTTCATACAAGTTACATGTGATCCTATTGGAGTAAATTAAGTTCTTTCGAAACTTTGAAACCTTCAAAATGAAGAGTAAAGATATTTGTTAACATTGAGTATGAGACAAAAAAACAACTATTGTTGCAAACCAAAAGAATAATATTAATTCATTTTTTATTTTACCTTTATCATACCAGGCAAAACATTAAGAACTAATTCTTATTTTCCATGTTCGTCTGACAAGAACCATAAAAACACTTTTCATACTGTGATGTTGTCCGTGATCTTATCTGAGATTATGAAATACATCTATGGACATATTATATCTGCAATCTAGGCAAGGCAAGTTTATTCTATAGCACATTTCCTGTATAAGACACTAACACAGTTAGTTTGTCTACTGGTATACGGATTTTTTGAAAGCACCCGAGGACATTGTACATGCTTATCACTGAGAACAGAGCAAGTATCCTTTAGCTAGTTCACACTAACTGGAACAATCATTTATAAAATGCTTGAAAATAGAGATTAAAGCAACATTGCTTATGTTCCTGACCTTAAAACTGTGTGCTTCTGACTCATTTTGATGGCACAGAAATATTCATTATGCATATTCCTGGAGCTGTCATTGGCCTGCAGCATCCCGAGACTTAGAAACTGCACTTCATAGCTTTTCTTTCCAGCTCAAGGCATCACGTGACATGTGCGTTTTGCTTCAGGGGGCCACATCACACACCTGCAACTGGATATCAACACACTGGGAGATTTGAATGCCCACCACTGCTCATTCATCAAAGAAATGCAAGAGGACATTATTGGATGAAGAGAATAAAAAGAAAGTGATAAAGCAAGAGATAAGACAACAGTCGACATCAGACTGACTTGGAGAGAGCTCAGAGAAGTACGGAGACCCCTAGGGGACACGAGTAGATTTTTATCTTTTGTGTTCCCTCGCAAATAAAAAAGGATCATCTGACAGGCGCTGATTACACGGCCGAGCACGTACAGCCTGTTAAAGCCGTTTTGCTCAGTTTCTTTACGTGTTTCTGGTCCATACCTGTCCCTCCCAGCATCAAGTCAACATAACACACACATACACATGAAATTATGTCCTCATAGTAGTTATAGTTATAGATAGTTATTGTGTCAAAAATACAGCATAATAAATCAAATTATTTTCTACTGGCCAACCCATGATCATCACTGCCACCAGCTTTCTATAATATGCCAAAAATAACTCATCTGGCTCAAAAAAGCTTATTTTATCTTCTTTCTTAAATACAGACTATTCTGTCTGGACTATTCCTCAGAAGCGCCATCTGACCGCTGCGACGTGCCGTTTATCAGCTGTTATTCCTAGGCGTGGCCAATCTAATGGACCTGATAGATCTCTCTGGTTGGTCTCGGCCCCCACTGTCCAATGGTTTCTGGAGGAAAGAGTCCCAGGTGTGTGAGAGCATAGCTTCCTCATCCCTGTTGATTGTGTCCTTTCTGGTTTCTGTTGCCTCCTTAATCCATCTTTTGTGTTTGACAGGATGCAAGAGGGACGCTGAATTAGCCTTCCATGGGGGGGGCACCAGCGCAAAAAAACCTGCCAAGAGCTTTGAAAACAGAGTAACCCCACAATAAAGTATCTTTTGGCTTACGATGTAGTTTACTCCAACTGGAACAGTCATTTACAAAATCCTAAAAAATAGAGATTAAAGACCCACTATAAAACTTTTCGACCATAAAATTCTGCCTTCCGGACTCGTTCGAGGGCACGGTGACATCTATTATGTGCATTTCTGCAGGCGGCCCAGTAGCGCCCCGCGACTGAGAAACCACACTATATAACTTCCACATCTGGAACGCCGCATGCTGAATTTCGCTTCGGTAATGCATTACACGCTAGCAAGCGAACATAAACCAACTGGTCGTTTTGAACACACGTCGGCGGATTCAGCAAAGAAATGTTTGAAGACATTATCGGAGGAAGAGAGGAAACTAAGGAGAGCCAAAGAAGAGCAAGAGATAAGACAAAGGTTTTTACTGTCTGGAGAGGCTCACACTACAGGTAGGATCCAAGATGGATGACGAATTAGCCATCAATAAGGGCTATAAGTTCTATAAGGGGGCCTTTAAGACCATGAACTTGTAATATGAGTATGTAATAACTACTGACATCTAATGGTCAAAATCTAGATAGTAACCTTCTCAAAGATTGTCCACTCGCTATCAACAAACGGCTGTTTTCAGGTAAATAAATGAGCAAAAGAATTTATTTTAAATCTACATTTTTAACAATCCATCATTCGCAAACTGCTCCTTGTTTTATAAGCACACTGACTTGTGAGTATTGGGAGATTCTTTTCAGAATAGATCCTGCAGGGAAAAGCAGAGGTGACACAAAGTTGTTGTGTTGACTTCAACGCAGCTCTGATGCTCTTGGAGCAGCTTTGATCATCATCGCTTCTGTTTGCAGATTCCCTCTCTGGAGGCTGTGAAGCAGGGAAAAAAATACACTTTTATTTCAAATAAAATAATACGCTGACAAATGTAATCCATTTTAAGTGTACTTTAAAACCTGCAGAGATTTATAATCTGTTTCTGATCTTCCTCTGGTGTGATGAAGCTGAGACTAACAGGAAGATAAGATCACTTATTTTTCTTTGGTAGGAGACATTCACAAATGTCATTGCTGGATGTCAAAAGCTTTTCTTCTTTCAATCCAAACAAAGAGGAAATAAGAAGAAATATAGAAGTTTTCTTTTCGCCAGAGTGACGCTTTTGGTGTTCAACATGTTCAGCCACAAAAATGTTTTATAATTTCCCTTTATCTAATGATGAATGTCTTACTGAATGCTCCAAGGCCAGCAGACACAACTGAACATGACTCACAACGAGAAACTTTTCACATGATATCAGGTTCAAATCTCATGTCTCAAAAATAAATGTAGGAATTTGATAATATTCTGATCCAAAACCTGAAAATGCTGTTTTCATCTGACTGTGATACAACTGGAGGAACAACATGCTGCCTGTTTTGTTTAGTCAATTACACAAAAGCAATTATAAAGATTCCCTTAAACCAGCAGGATAGCCTCAGTGTGAGTGAATGCAGCAGACAACAGAATAATCAGGGTGCGTTTGTGAATGTTTACGTATGAGGCAGGTGTCAGCTGCAGGTGGGGGAGGGGGGGGGGGGGGGGGGGGGGGGGGGGGGGGGGGGGGGGGGGGGGGGGGGGGGGGGGGGGGGGGGGG
>JBBBVU010000020.1:2575330-2593099 GCA_037177055.1 Atherinosoma microstoma
TGTGTGTGTGTGTGTGTGTGTGTGTGTGTGTGTGTGTGTGTGTGTGTGTGTGTGTGTGTGTGTGTGTGTGTGGAGGGCCGTTCGTGGCTGTGTGTGTAGGGGCGTTTGTGTGAGTGGATGGGCATTTTTGTGTATGTGGTGGGGTGTGTGTTTCTATGTGGAGGGACGTTTGTGTGTGTGGGTGGAGGGGCATTTGTGCATGTGTAAGGGCGTGTGTGTATGTGTGGTGGAGGGGCGTTTGTGTGTGTGTGTAGGGGCGTTTTTGAAAGTGGAAGGGCATGTGTGTGTGTATGGCGGGACGTGTGGGTGGAGGGGTGTTTTGTGTGTGTGTGGAGGAGTATGCATGTGTGTGTGGATGAGTATACATGTGTGTGTGGAGGGGCGCATGTGTGGGTTGAGGGGTGTTTGTGTGCGTGTGTGTGTAAGGGCATTTGTGTGTATATGTAGAGGACCGCATGAGTGTATTTTGGAGGGGTGTTTGTGTGGGTGTGAGTGCGTGCAGAGGGCTGTGTGTGTGTATGTACAGATTTATACACCTCTGTTTTGTTTGTATATGAGTATGTACATGTGTGTATAAATGTATGCATATTGTCTGTGCTTATACACAAACCATATGTATATTTATTGTACAAGTCCTATTTATATCTCCCCTCTGAGACTAATTTGCCTTATTCAAGTTAAGAACACAAATATTTAATTATTTTTCTGTGTGATTTTCCTTTTGATTGTTATTTTCCCCCTTTTATTTATTTATTTTTTATCATAATTATTATCATTATTTCCACTGTTGGTGGAGGAATGGTTAGAAGAAATTAATGGATAATATTTCATTATGCAAAGAAACAATAAAGTGAAAGTTTTGGGGGGAAAAAAACAGCCCTTTCTGACAGGATCAAAAGGGACTCTCCCCAATATGTTTTTGGCCGGTGCCTTAACTTTCATCTTTTTGTAGTTATTTCAGTGACCATTGTGGGATTTTCTTTTATTAACATAGGGGTGCCATAAACTTTTCGCCATGTCTGTTCAAATCCTTTTTGGGTCAACTGTGCCAACACTTCACATCTATGCGAATGTAATAAGTTTATATTTATGTTGTCAGGGTGTGGATGGTTGGGATTTTCCTGCAAAGTCCTTCCTTGAGACAAACATCCATGTTGTTCTTCTGCTCCTTTGTCTTAATGTTGATGGATTCAGGCTTCAGGGCCAGTAACACTGGTCTCACACGTATACAATTACCTGTCTGATACACGGCTTCAACATCTCTAGAAAGTAAAAAGTAGAAAGTCATGTTGGCTGTGATGTTTTCTAAAATGAATCCCCAGCAGTAATTTTCTGATGTTTTATTATCTTCAGAAGATGTCAGATAAAAAGAGTAAATGTTAACGCTCCCATGAAACGACTGTGCCTGCTCCAGAAATCGCAGTCTGCTTTGATTGGGCACCTGCTGTAGCCTGAGGAACCATCCAAAAAAAAACATTTTAGACGATGTAAATTTATATTTATCTCCAAACCAGGATGAGTCATCCATTTATTTTTATTTTTTTTCCCAGGCCATCAAACAAAAGCAGATGTCTCCAAGAAAAATATTTTTCTGTTGTTTCAGTGTCATCATGAACACACTGTGTGCCTTTCTGCCTCCTGCTATTATAGCAGGAATTCAAACACTGAGCCTGTTGTTTCTACACGCATACAAACTCTCAGCCGTTTGCATGATGCCTCGCTGTGCATTCGTGTATATTTACAATGATTGTAATACACACCAGCTGTGACACAGCGCCTGTGCGGTCAGCGCTCATGAGAGGAAGATTCAGGCGGTGAAATGACAGAAGCCACCAGCCCACTGACCAAACTCACACAGCGCCTGAATACTAAAGAGCATCTTGCACTGAGAGTAAACACAGGGCGGCGGGGGGTCATGACAGAAAGACGGCGTTCAGCATCAGATGCTGAACTTTAGCAGAGAGGAGATAATCACAGGCAGGAGGGTGAAGTGCAGGGAAGGTACACAGAAGTACCGAAGGAAGTAGTGAGTGCTCTAACAGTGTCACGCAGGGTGCCTGCATGCCATGACGCTCCCAGTTACCTTCCACCTGAGCAAGGGGACTCATTCCTGCTCCCTCTAACCTTATGAGGATGTGCTGCTCTTGTTTCAAGGTCAAGGTAACTTCAGTCATATTTTCGAAAGGTAGATTTGTTCTGCTGTGAAATAGGAGAAACTGTCCTTTGTTTTGTTTTGTTTTTTTAAAAAACTGTTAAACAGTGTTTTGTTGCATTGCTAACATTATGCACATTGTGATTCTACATAGAATTGTTTTTGCACATTTACCACAGACTTAAAATTGCCCAGCATGTTCTGGAGGGACTGCATGTGGGAAAGGTGGGCAGCATTCGCTTCAGACATCTTGTGGAGTTTCCAATGACCATTGGAAGATTTCTGGAGGAAAAAGAAAGAGTGAGGCTGCGTGTGAATACAGCAGGAAATCCTCTGCAGGAATTGGGGATTGAAAAGAAAAAAAAAACAAGAATTCTTCAACATTTTGAGTGAAACTGTGTCTGACACGATGCTGGCATACTAAAAAAAAAAAAAAAAAAGCTCTTCCATCTTTAGTTTAGTAAAACACAAAATCTGAATATTGACAATTAAATGGTCAAACTGCAGTGTCATGGTTTGATTTAGCTTGTATTTCCTGCTTTATTTGCACTCCCAGGTGTAAAGATTTAACAGAGCACTTATAGGTTGGTTTTCAAGGATGATCAGACAAGTGTGGGGGGTCTGCATCAAAGCACACCAGCATCCTTTTACACATATGCTAGGTTCAATCCCTTTGAAGTCTAATTATAGCCTCTTTTGAAAATAAACATTTTTCACCATCAGATACAAAGTTTTGCAAATTCTTATAATTTCTTAAAAAATCTAATGACTTCTACCATCCTTTATGTGCTTTGCTTTGTACGGCAACAATGTTGGGTGTCTTCCAATCGTTAACCGTTATGACTTTATATCCATTGCACAAAACAAGATAACGTTTGAAAGAAAACTGTCATTCCTTGGAAGCAATGGTGCAAAAGTCTGATGTCCAGTTGGAGATTTGAGTTACCCGTCAGAAAAAAAGAGTCAGTTTGTTCCTTTTCTGTCTTTTCATTCAATCTGACCTCCTGTAATTTGTTTTCAGATGTCAGAACAGATGGGAGACAGCTCCCATCAAAGCAGTGAATTTCCTGGCATTAGTCACAGGCTTCGGCTCTGTGGTCAACTTACTCCCTCACTGACTGGAGACCAGCCTTCATATTGACCTGATGAAGCCACAACATCGACATCATTGCTTCACCTGGATGCCTGACATCTCATCTGAATGTTCTTACATGTATCGTAAAGTTTGGGATTTGGTTGGACAATGACAAAAAATTTGATGACTCATCTGCGCTGGGTGTTGCACACCAGATTCAGTAGAATATGAGAACTTTAACTCTATGATGAACATTTGTTACACTCCGACCTTTGCTAAAAAACAGTGATTTATAAAGCGACACTACAGTTCATCCAGTCCCATGTGTTGCCATGTGCTGCTGAACTGCACTTATTTTTTAAAACTACATTCTGTTTTCACAACCATTTAATGTTTATTTTCTGTATAGTGTTGCTAAAAGAGGTGAAGTTACTGCAGCTGTCAGATAAAGCATGGAGAATTATTTCCCTTTGAACTAAAGTATTAAGGAGCTGGAAATATAAACAGCCCAGTATGCCACCTCCTGTTAAATTTTCTACACCCCCACCTGCAGCAGGTGTTTGCAGCAGGTTAACGCAGGACAAACTCCTTCCCTCACTTCATCTGTGTGACTGAGAGAGAAAGGAATTAGTAAAAAAGCTGCTGACTCAAATCCTATTAAAATTCACCAGGTTGTTGACTTATTTGTTTCCTGCTTTGATTTCAGCTGAGCCTGTCTGTCATACTGGGGAAGACTTCTTTGTTTGGCGAGTGTCACCTGAAGTTATGCTTTCATGAACTGGTATACGCCCACCTCCAAATCCCCCTGCCTCATCCTCTAACAAGCTGCAGAGAGGAGGGAACGCTTTGAACATTTAGACACTCTCAGTATAAAAATGAACATGTCGTTCACAGGCGCAAAAATGTTCCCCATTTCTGTCCAGTCCAAACCCACTAATCACACTGAATTTTGAACGTTTCCATGCAATTTAAATGCATCGGTGTATCTGAGCGGAGAGCCGTAAGGTTAAGCCTATTTCTTATTTCGTTTAAAGAAAGACTGGATGTGGAAAGGTGAAAGTTATGCTAACTGTGTGTCTGTATGTTGCTAATTTGAGTCAGTGAGAAGTGGAAAGATGAAAGGAGAGCGCTGCCTCCAATTTCCTCCTCACGCAGAGATCTCAACGTGACAAAACACAAAGTGCAGCTGAAAGGATCCGAGACTTTGGAGTCGATTTGGGCTTTTTTATTTTGGCACGCTTTTGGCAGCTGAGGGCCCAACACTTGCGGCGTGGACACAGGAAAAGTGATCAAAGCTGCTCCGGATGAAATGAGCTGGTAAATACTGCCAGTATTTCTTAGGAAGCACTGAAGAAATTTACTCTAATCCAAGCTGAAAATCTTGACTTTGAATTTAAAAAAAGAAAATTTAGACCACTGATACTCTGTTCGGTCTTACAAGGGCCACAAATACAGACATAAAGCCCGTGAAGACTAGATTACATGTGCCAGATAATCAATACCTGGTTGCCATCTCCTGTAGTTATGTTGTTTCTTCTGCCTGCTACAGGCCAGGCATGTGCACTGCATTTTTTCCAATCCCATTAATTGTCATGTAAACAGGGCCTAAATAATTTCAGAATTTTCAGATTGTTGAGGCGCGTTGCTTTATTGGATACAGTAGGCAATATAAACTGGTTGAATGCATGATGGAGAATATTTCCTAATCACTTAACATATCTGTATTTTTCCCATAGTGCAGATTTTGCAGTAGTTATCATACTACAAACTCCAATTTGGTTAAATTGGTACTAACTACAAGTATAGTAGATAATTTCTTTGAATTTTAATTTCAGCAGAGTTAATGCAGAATGGTGGGCGAGCCCTAATCAGACCACTAGAGATGACCAATCAGAGCAGGGTGACTTTGATAATAATGGATTAGACTTGTATAAAGCTTTTTAAAGCACCAAAAGCACTTCCCAGTGAATCCATTATTCATTTATTCCCCATTCGCACTCTGGTGATGGTGGTATGTTACAGGTGTAGCCACAGCTGACCTGGGGCAAACTGACAGGAACACAGCAGCCAATCTGCGTCAACTGCCTCTTCCACCACCACCACCGAACAAAAATACTCTTTCATACATCAGCGATGCCGACACTGGAGGCGAGGAGGTGTCTTGGGAAAGGACACCACAATAGATTAACTAGAATGAGGTAGGATTGGAACCACAAACCTTCGAGCTTGACGACCTGAGCCACTGCTGGCTTTTCCTTTTCCACAAATGGTTGGTGGAGTATAAAAAGATTACAATCAAGTTGGAGACTTCCTAGCGGGAATGGGGTCATAGCTCTGGCTGATCTTGTAGGATTACCAGCAAGATCAAAACTTTTAGATAAAGTTTATTTTTTAATTATGTAGACTACAATCAAATTAAATCTCCAAGAGGGTCAAAAGAATAAAAAAAAAAAGTAGTATTCTTAAAGGCATTCGAACTACTATGACCTGGCAACCAGGTGTCATTTTACCTTCAGGCTTTGCTTCATGAATTATCCTGGAATTGAATAGTCGTATAAATACATCTAATGAATGAGGTACACAGAAAAATGAGGAAACTCATCTGGTCAGATAGTGATGGTAGTTGGCCTTTTTATAACTTTTAATTCAAGGTGATAGTTACTTTGGACTACAGTATGTTGAATGTTTTGCCTCTCGCTGGGCATATCTGGAACAGTGACCTCTGTGTATTTCCTCTCTATTATGAGAGACAAATTCCTCTTTAGGAGAAATAAAATAATATAGGTGCTGAGAAAACTGAAGCTGAGTATGGTCAAAGAGGAACAGGCTCCTGCAACTCTGCAGTGGAATAAGCAGGTAGAGACAGTGGATGGATGCATGCTGAGTTTTACTTGGCAGCTAACTGCTTTGTTGAACTAAGAAAGCTGTCCAGTATGGCTGTATATAATGACTTTATTAATGTATGAAGCTTTGATGTATGGCTCTTCCAGATCTACAACGACCGTAACCTTCTGGCTCGTGTCAGCGGGATGAAAATCTCCAACAGCCGCCTGCTGTGATGGGCGGCCAAGTTTTAACATTAGACATGTTCAAGGGAAGATAATGTGCTCTGTGTTACCATGTCGACTCGGTGGCATGAAGGTGGAAACAAAATGTGATAATCCCCATTTTACAATTATCATGACAATGAATTAAACAGAGGAAATAAAGTGAAGCAGAGACTGCTGAGACAGAGGAATGGAGGAAGGATATTTCAAAGAGATCTGCCATCCATCTTTGCTCTTCAGAGACTCTTTTTGGTTCTTACCAAAACAGAAAAACAATTGCTTCTAACTTTATTCTAAATCATTACTGGCCTTAAACCAGCTGTAGGCCTGAAACTCAGGACTGTAACAAAAGACTCTAAAATCTAGAATAAGATCAAAGGTTTCATGCAATAAATTTTCCACAAATGGTTGGTGAATAATAATAGAGACTGATATTTTCAGACTTTATTCTCATGGTATTCTTTTTTCCAAATAATTTTCCACAGATGCCAAAACTGGCCATGCTCAAAAATTGTTTTAAAACATTATTATCTCAAGATAACGAGGATTGTTATATGTAGATATGGTTGATGGACCAAGGCGCCAGAGCACAGATAGGATGGAAGTTGAACAGGTGAGGTAGGTTTTCAGGAAAGTGGCACAACATAAATTTAGAATCAACAAACAAGATACCTTTTTAAAAAAAACCTGACAATCGTTCAGGATCAACAGTGAAAACAGGGCTAATTTATACTTCACTTTGATCGACAGTTTCTTTATTGATGTGCTTTTGATATTTCTTATTTGAGCTAATAATCCCTCTCTAGCCTCCACCCATCCATCTTCCACCTGTCAGTATACTTGCTGACTAATAGTAGTATATTGACAAATGAAATGACATTAATGAGAGACTTCATACTGTCTGGCCTCTGTAGCTGTTTGGAGATAAACAACACATAAATGTGTTGACATGTCGACGCAATGAGCAGGAGAAAAAATATATAATATGGAAATTATAAAACATTCTTCCCCTGAATGGAAGGCTTGTCCCCATCTTCTGGGCGAGACAACAATGTCTACAGAGCTTTGTCAGGTGTTAATAATATTCTCAGGCTTTATCATCGTCATCAGACCTCTTTCTGTGTGTCCTGAGGGAGGGGAATGGCTGACATTCAGACAAAGACAAAGAAAATGTCCTAGTTTTAAACTCTTCCCGCAGCTATTTTCCTGTCATTTCCTAAAAGGAATGTAATTTCAGCAGAAATCAAAACAAACAGCCTAAATAAATCTCTTCTGAGGCAATTTTCTGCGATTTACTTGTCACGTTGAGCTTTTAAAGATGCCCGGCCGCTCAGACAGCTGCTGACATTCACTGACAAATTACAGACGGACACTTCAGCGGCACACAGAGTGATGACAAAAGGCGAGTGCAGAGTATTAATACCCAATCAACGGCGCTGAGTGCCTGCATCATTCAATTACATCATCTACTCAACAATGCCACATTCCCATCACATTGTTTGATTACAACACAACAGTCATGTGTAATTGGACTGCTACTAAATCCCCACTGAATGGAGACCGAATGTAAGAAAATATCAACACAAGTATTGACATTAAAGGATAATTCTGCTTTATTTAAACCTGGTGTATTTTGTTTATTTTAAATCACGAAAAGGTGTAAAATGAAACACTTGAAACCTTCGTAGCCTTTTTCTTTTGACCATAGATTCCTTGATGGTTTGCTTGATTTTCTCATGATTACGACCTCTAAATCTCTAGAAATGTCAACTCAACCATGACTGAAAATAGTTTCCATCACATTCACCATTTTTCTTTCTTGAAATATCTTTTATGTCCTTACAGCAGCCAGATGTTTTGGGAAATTACAGGTCCTTTTTAAAGATGAACCCGCAGAAGTGTGTGTTTTTTTTTATCTCTGCCAAGGATGGTTGGCAGCTTTTAACTAAGATGAGAGCCAAGTAAGAGGAAAATGTTCGTTAGCAGCATTACAAAAAAAAACAAAAAAATTCTAATTGCATTAAACCCCCTGGGAGGTTGTATTGTGCCAGAAAGAAGACAAATTTAAGACTGTTAAGAAGCCAGCAGAGACTTGATTCCTGTCCTTGACTTCATTTGTTTCATACCTTGTTTCTGTATCCATGGAAGTTCATTTATTCCCATCAGAGTCCACATGTTCTCTTATGTGTCCACATGTGCAAAACTTTGGGCCTGATTTAAGATCCCTAGTAAAGCGCGCAAAGATAGATTGCAAATGTTGTTTGGTTATGAACATGTAGTGTCAAAGCGCTTTGAGTGGTCACTTGACATGTCATTTCTGGGCATGTCCACTGGGAAGAGGCCCTGGAGAAGACCCAGGACATGCTTGAATGGACAATGTCTCTTGGATGCCCTAGGAACACCTCGGGATTTCTCTGGGGGAGCTTGAGGAATTGGCTGGAGAAAGGGAAATCTGGGCTTCTATGAGCACTGGACTTGGTAGAGGATGCATTCTTATTTGTAGAATTATTGACAAAATTTGGGGTTAATTTGCTGGACACTTTGAAGCTTAGAAGTGTTTAAGATGTTTTGTGTTTATCATCTCTACTGCTACATCTAGTCAGAATATTGGATGTGATACTTAAAGGCACTCATGGCATTTAATGTCAGTCTTTAATCCAATCAGATATTTCAGAAAGAATTTCTAACTAAACTGATTTGAAATCACATTTGAAGCCAGTTTTGACCGAGACAAACTGATGCAAACTGTGTCAGAACTGATCTCGTCCAAACCATCCTGTGAGGGAAGCAGTTCAAAAAGCTTAACTCTGACCTTTACATGTAGAAAGCTTCTGACATTTTATAACATTTATCTCAGGAGACTTCCGACTGAACACTTGAATCGTTGGTATCAGAGGACGTTATTTGTTACGGTTCTGTTAGAAGAGGTCAGAGAGATGGGTCAGCTGGAGTCATCACACTTCTGATATATATTGTGTTTTCTTGTTTATTTCTTTTTGTTCTGTTTTTACAGAAAGTTCTGCTGGAATTTAGGAAAAATTATATTTTTATCAGCACAAAAATGTATTTTTCTGTTTTTCTATTTTTGACTATATCAGGCTTTCCTGTTAGAGTGGACTGTGTCTTCTATGGAAACACATTTGATTAACTTGAAAAAAACAGAGGATTTTTTTTCCTGAAATAGATCATTTTACTTTTAATTTTAGTTTTTTAGTTTTTTGGCAATTGATTACATTTTATTATGCAGCAGAATATTTTATTAGTATATTTTCTGAACTGAGAAGATACTTCAGTGTTCAAGAAGCTCTTAGCCAAGCTCTCACCTGAGGAAAGTAAAAACTGAATAATAAGTAAAAGGAATGACATTTAGTATCTTACGGGACGGTCCTTTAGCTTTAATGGACTTTCATCCTTTGACTGTCAACCTACAACTCTACACAGTCAGAAATAACCACTAACCAAGTTTCAGGATCCTCATTTTCAACATCATTTTGGATTTCATTGATACGCGTTTTCAACTCTTTCCATTTCATTTTAAGTCAACGTGCCAGAATGGTTGGAGTAAGGGTAAAAGTACAAGGCGGGGTTGTTTTTCTGTCACTGTCAAATAGCACAAACTCTCATTCTTGGAGCGAGAATATACCTGATTTTTACCCTTACCATCATGAGTATAATTGTTGACACATTTTCCTGTGTACTACGCTTGTTACCAGAGGATCCCACTGAGAGGCACATAAGAGAAATTTGTTGGGTGAGAAAAACTATTAACATGGCCACAGTAGAGGAAGTTACTGTTGGGTTGATTTTGAGATCATGGCAGGAAAAATGGCAGCAGTGGTATCATAGATGATATGTAAGGCCCCTAAACATTGCACGCTGTGTCTTTTCTTCAAAACATTCCCTCATTTTTACTGCTGCCGACCCTGTGACTTTACTTCTGGTCAAATTGGTCCATACACTATGCCTACCAATTACTACCATATTGCAGCTTCTGAATGTTTAGGGTTAATTTCTAAAGGTTGTGCATTAACTTTGCTTCAAATGAACACAAAATGTGTGAGGCAAACACAATAAACGCACATATGCGGAATTAAAAGCAAGTGTATTCTCTGCTTTACTCTTGCTGCTTCTGACTAACGTGGTCAGCAGCCTTCAGAAATTCATCATAGTGGATATCCTTGCTCATCAAAACAGACAAAAGAAAAATAAATATTTTAAAAAATCTCTTGAATCAGGAAAACTGAGGGGTTCTTTTTCACGTGAATGCAACACACATCGGTAGGCTTTCATGCTGATCTTTCCTGCAGAAGCACTTTCAACAGAAAGAAACCTCCAGAATGAGCTGCTGTACAAATGTTTGACTTCTGCTCTACATTTTATTTGCATCGTAGAATATAATCCAGCAGCGGACGAGCTTGTTTCTTCTTCTCCTCCTGTGTTGCCAGAGGCTTCACTGAGTAATATACATGTACTACATTTAGTGTTATTGAAGGCCTCCTCAGAATCACAGCTCACTAAATATCTCGTCTAGAAGTTGGAAAGAGATGTTTCTGCCTCATGTGAGCAAGGTAAATGTGATGCCTGTAATCAATGGGAAATCTTGGTGTCTGAAGTTATTTATTGCTCTAATTATTCCAATGCATTTAAAATGGAGATCTTCACTTACTGTACAGAGATTATTCAAATAGGTTCACACGACATGGGAAAAGCTTAAAGCTGAGGAGCAAAACAAAATCAGAGATTCGGACGGAAAAAAATGATTAAAATAAGACAATGTGTCACTTTAGTTCATGTTAAACTCTTAAGCTGACTAGAGTGCAAAGAAGAGTACATTTACTGTGGTGGAGTACAGATCCGAGTCTCTTCTGATTATATTTCCATATGCAATAGTTGGATATTTTCCAAATAAAACTAACCAGCAGCCGGTAAAGAAGTAAATCTAAGCCTCTTCCTGAAATAAGAATTATTTTAATTCCAACCTCTTTGGCATTTGGGGTGTATATGTATGCTCATCAATTACATAAAAGGTGCACAGCTATTTGCAGATGGTGCCAAAGGTAACAAACACTCAGTCGAATACAAAATAGAATTACCCACCGCAACAAACTAACGTTGTTCTAAATTGTTTTCACACATAAAGGTCAATCGTGTGTAAAGTAGCTGTAATAGTAAAGTCAGGGCTGTTTAAATGCAAACATTTCTCAGATGGATATGAAGGTGATGTTGTAATAAACCTACGAAATAACACAAACTGAGATGCTTCGCTGAATAAAATTCAACTGCATAACTGAACATATGAGGAAGTTATGTACTTAACGAAGTGATATCATCTAGTATTTGAAACCTTTGTTAAAAGAAAACCAGCTAATTTGAGACATGGACATCAAATAAAAGTCAAACCTTTATACACAGCTGTTTATTTGTGCTGAGAGAAAGATCAGCATGAAAGACAATGGAAAGGTGTTGCATTCACATGAGGAAAAAAAAACTCAGTCTGTCTAAAATTAGCAAGTTTATTTTGATCAAAGCTGTTTTGCTGTTGAAGCCTCATTATATTGAACTGTGGCAAATTTCAGTTTGGCTAATTAAATAAAGGCTAATTCAGCATCCGTCTTGCATCATGTCTCTTCTCTGAGCTCTCTCCAGTCCGATGTTGACTCTGGTTTTATCTCCCGCTACGTCTTTCTTATCCTCACTTCTTCCAATAATGTCCTTTTTGTGTTTCTATGCAGAACAGCCATGGTCTGCATTCAACACAGCCATAGTGTTCATATCCAGTTACTGGTGTGAGATTCAAGATGACCTAAAGTAAAAATCTGAATTTCTGTCTAACCTTTCAGAGACTTGAACTGACTTTTCTCTTTTCATAGAGGGGGCTTCCTGTGATACGCCTCACCCCTGTTACCTCCCAGTCATCTTCAAATTCTCTGAACAATTTGTAAATAAACCATTTTACTTCACTCAACTTGGTTTGGGCCCTGTGATGGACTGGCGACCTGTCCAGGGTGTACACTGCCTCTCGCCTGACAATTGCTGGGATAGGCTCCAGCCCACCCGCGACCCTGCATGGATTAAGCGGTACAGAAAATGGATGGATGGATGGAACTTGGTTTGGTTATTGCTTCAGAGTTCCAGTCAAAAGAAGCATTATCAGGCATTTTGGTGGGGGGAGGGGGGGGGGGGGCAAACCAAAGCTGAAACTGGTGTCATATGTTGGCTTTGACAACAAGAGGTGGAATATGCATATAAGGAAGTATTTTCCTTTCCAGCGGTGGTTTTCATGCATCAACATTGGACACGGATCTGTGTCGTTTGGTCTGTAAAGATTAAGGACTCTACATCTCAGCCCATCTTCGTCACCTGTCTGGTCCTTGGGTATTTGCCGACCAAAAAGCTCTTTCCATAAACCCAGAGCCCAAAAGTCCTGAATGTGATCATCATTCGTGGTAATATTGGGAATTCACTACAAATCTTGCGTTTAAGTAAATTTTTTATCATGATATAATTAACTTATACTGACTGATATCAATTCATTATTTTTCTTTCAAACAAAAAATGCTTCCCCATCTGCTCCTTTTCTTTACAGTGAACTTCCCGGGATGTTTAGCAGATGGTTTGACTGATGTGGCACATCATTGACTTGTGTCAGAGGAACCCTATAACATGTTAAAAGAAAATCCAACAGTTCTATTTAAGGCATCTCTGTCCTCATCAACACTTTCACCACCCAGGAGGACAACAGAACAGCAGGGACAGTCCAGAGGGACGAGTGAAATGCAAGACATGGAAACATTACAGAAAGCTCTGACGTGCATGACAACAGAAATAGCTGGGATATTGTAAAAGCACTGCAATATGATGATGAAATGTGTTTGACTTATGTCAATTCAGACATTTTCAAAACTACCCCCACCCCAAATGATATTTGTGGTTCCTTTTCTCTCTAAAAAAGAAGATTTTTTGTGGTACCTTCAAAACCATCCAAGAAAACAGAATGATCATCATTGATTGTCCTGTCCTTGTCTCACAGAGGCCTATTCATTCAATGTAATGCCTTTTGAAAATGTACCCTTCGAGTTGTGCATTGGATATCCATTTCAATCCAGTTAAGAATCACCAAATTTAGTTTTGTGTTACACTTGTCCTTTAACCTGCAAACACAACAGCCATCTTTCAAATAAAACAAAATTATTCAAGACGCTTTGTCAGGTTTCATTACACCTTCAAGCTAATTAATCATAGATGACTGATGGGAGTGTGTGTCCCTCACTTATTAGTATTTAGATTCATGCAGGGCGAGATGTCATTCAGACTGAATAGTTGTAGATTCTCTTGTTTTTCATATGGATGGAAATGTAGTACATTAATCAGTTATTAATTCATATTAATTACTAGCATTTTTCTGATACAATTTTGTCTGTTTAGCTGTTTTTGTGTCTTTCTCTATATCCATTTATATATTATATATATATATATATTATAATTTATTGCATGCAAACTATATTTGCTTTGCATACAGAAAACATATGTAATGGCATTTGTTTATATATGTAAAGCGTATGTTTTTAACAGATGTAAAAATCTGCAAAATTATATGTAACATACTTAATATCATATCAAAACATACTTTGACATGCACTTTCTTTGTATACCACATACATAGTTATCACATGATCATTAAGTGATTCTTTATGTCATCTTGTACGGAAAAAAATGCAAAAGTGGCCACTTTCAAGAGTAAATCACATGATGCACAATACGTGAAAAAATAAAGATGATAAACAATTTTTATACGGTTTTAGCTTTTTAAATGTTTTATTTCTTAGTATGCTCCTCTCCACACCTGCATTCTGTTATTTCACCATGCGTCCTTGTATATTTACTTCCCAGATTGTTTCTAGTCTTCTGCACCTTTACACACCCATCCGTTGTTGTTGTGTCATTCCTGTTTGGACCCCAGTTTTTTTAGGGGTTTTTTTCTGTAGCTTTTCTCAAATTTTGTCGTTAATCCACTTGCCTTATATGACAGCTAATGAGAGAAAAGCACCTGTATTGACAATGAAAAATGTACAGAAAAAGCCATGGAAATCTGTCCATACTAAACACTACATTCATGACTTGGTAGAACACAGAGCTTTTTTTGTAAGAAGATGAAAAAATATTTTGTAGAACAAATATAATTATCCAAAGACTAATTTAATTTCAGCAGAAGAAAAATATAGTAAATTTGTTTGCTGTTATCCACAGGCACAGTAATAATCCTCCTCCCAGGTTTGTCTCCACACTCAGTCAAATCATTGCGGCGTGGCGGCCGCCGCTGGAGGTTTGATTCCACGGCTCAAATTACCTCTGAGCTTCCTACATTTTCTCTGCGCTGCACTGTTTACTCCCACTGATATTTGCTTTATTTAATAAAGACTTTCCTGCTGTGACTTATCAACATGTGTGAAGTGAAAAAGGTTCACCACAAACACATATTTATTAGCACTGAGTTACAGAGCTCAGACTGCTTCGGTTTAGCTCCAGCTTTAGAAATATATTTCCAATTTGACGCCAGAATTATGTTCTTAAAGTTGGCAAAAAAGGGAAAAGACCTAAAAGCACACAAAAAAGAGTTGACAATGCCAACAAAAAACCTTTTGCATTGGAAATGTTTTTGGAAATACATCAAAGGACATACCAAATGAATACATCTTTATAAACAACATCTTTACACATATAGTAAGAGAAAATAGCCAAAAGAGGATGATTTTGCATATAAACACCTGCGTCAACCTTATTATTACTTTTTACTCCATTTCTATCAAAACACTTATTTTAGATTTTAAAGTTTTTTTGGAACTGAACAGTGAGCGACTTCATTCAAGTCATCATTGTGATGTTTCTATAAAGCTCAAACACATCATGATAACTCATACTGTACATTTATCAACCCCATCTCAAATTGATTTTTTTCTCCTCTTAACTACAAAGTAAATCCACAAATTCAGGCTGCATGGTGGTATGGTGGTTGGCGCTGTTGCCTGACAACCAGAAGGTTCCTGCTTTGGATCCAGGTTGGAGTTTGCGTGTTTTCCCCATGCAGGAGTGGGTTTTCTCCAGGTACTCTGGCTTCCTCTCACAGTCTAAAAATGTGCATGTTAGGTTGATTCTCACTAATAGTAATTATCTGTCTCTCTGTGTTGGCCATGAGATGGACAGACGACCTGTCCAGGGTATACCCTGCCTCCCACCTGATAGCAGCTATAGGCTCCTATCCCCCCCGCGACCCAGTATTACACTGAGCAGATATAGCAAATGCATGGATGGATGGACGGATGGATGAATAAATTATGTAAACAAACAGGAAGGCTTTTGTTTTCAATCTAAAAATTTTAAAAAATAAAAAAATATTTTTATTCTATATATTAGTTTATTTGTTTGGGACAGTGCAGGTTGGTGAACATCAGTACAAAAAAGCATGATGTAAACGTGCTAGACCTAGCAAAGAATGCTCATTTTTATTTTTCACAAGGCAGGTAAGAACATAGAATGAAAGCAACACCGTACAAGAAGAGATAAAATGATAAAATATTAAATATACAACAGGCATATGAAGCGTAAACCAGTCGTAGTAAATATTGTATAGAGTGCATGATATAAAAAGGGCATATTTCAAGTGCATGAGGTCAAATATAGAATTTACGATAAAACACAGGATAAGTATGCACATGAACAGAGTGAGGCACATGTATACATATGTGCAATAAATGTAAACATCTCCTGCATGTAAGAAAATACAACAACAATAAAACACTTAAACACCAAAGGAAGGCAGATGCATTCATTTATGTATTTGCACTGCAGAGCATCGACCTCGCTGAGAGATCAGCTTTGGTTGGTTTAAAGCCAGTTTTTTTAGATGGGATTTAAAAGTAGTGTCTTCTCTTATTACAGATGGTAAGATCTTCTAGATGTTTCTATCCTTCACTGTCAGCACAGATTGTCCAAAGTGCTTCATCTGTGTGGGACCTCACAGTGTCTTCTTGTGGTCCTTCCAGTGACACATTTTAGTTAAGCCTATTCCTTCAATGGCAGTGGTGCAAATCGATTTATATTTTGTACATGGAACAGACATAATTAAAAGTTTTATAATTCTCAAAAATAAAAAAAACTATATTTGCAGAGGATAAGACAGCAATGATACCAGAAGCTTTTCCTTTTTTGGGCCATTTTGTTCAGTGATTCTACAGGTTTGAGTCCTGTTAGGATTTCTGTAAAGAGTAACAGCAACTGAAAATAGAGCTTTTCCATTGAAGGCTAACTAACAAATTAGCCGTCTCTGCCGTTTTATATAGCAAGTGACAGTAAATCATCCGATGTAAATGGGAGGATAAAGTAGTTGCTGGACTATCTTGCCCTGTTTCTAACATAACACCAAAATAAACTTCACTGTTAGACTGAATCAACTTACCTGTCCAGCAGAAAGCAGCAAGTTTTGAAGTTTTGAAGTCCCTCTCCCTCATGAATTGTCTCCATCTGGTAAACGCTACACCAATGTAGACTCTCGTTCTCTCCCGAAAGCGATACTTGAATTTTGCTAATAAAAAGCCAAATTAGTAACACACTGAACCTTTAAGCCCTACCAAGAAAAACTTCTTTTTTTTTATTGACATCTAACTTAAAAACTCAAGCCTTTTCTTTACACTTATCAGCCCTTTTTCTGCTGTATTTGATCATTTCTACGTGTCTGATCCCAAACTAAGTTTGTATATCTGTAAACATTATACATTTCAATATTTTAGATACCGTCTAAGCCTAAATGACTTGGTCAATATATCAAACCCTAATACCACAGTTTATTCTTCTTAGTTATGATGATGTCTTTCTAAATATACACATTTCAAAAAATTCTTAACCAATAAGTAATTGATTCTGTAATAAATTGTTAACCAAAATTTGTAATAAATACATCACAAGTGATTTGTGTTCACATGATGGTGTAAGAGGTAAACATGCTCAATGATTCATAATATCATGAACAGATGTCAGGAATCACAGAACTCTCAAACACAAACACTATACCAGTGCTAAATGGAAAAAAAAACAGATATGATTTTGTCAGGAAATCCCACCTGTGCTCAGAAACGCTTTAATTTGCACTTATTAGCCACTTCATCGGGCACCTGTTCAGCTGCTTGTTAACACAACTAATTAATCACATCACAGCAACTCAACACATGTAGTCATGTAGACATGGTGAAGACGACCTGCTGAAGTTCAGTCTGAGCATCAGAATGAGGAAGAAAGGGGACTGCTTAGTGAGCAGCAGTTGTCTGGACCAAAATGTTTTGTTGAGGTCAGAGGTCAGAGGAGAATGGGCAGACTGGTTGGAGATGATAGAAAGCCAACAGGAAGTGAAATAAGCACTGGTTCCAGCCAAGGTATGCAGAATAGCATCTCTGAACACACAACATGTCCAACCTTGAAGCAGATGGGCTACAGCAGCAGAAGAC
>JBBBVU010000020.1:2593199-2608893 GCA_037177055.1 Atherinosoma microstoma
ACTACATTTCTCATTTGAAAGAAGCTCTGGGCTAATCTGTTTAGGAGGATTTGTAAGTTTGTCAATCATAGCAAACAGAGTGCCAGAATTATTGACATTCTTGTTAATCTGTTCAGGAAAATGTAGCTCTCTGGCCTTGCACAGCTCATTGTTATAGTTACTCAGGCTTTGTTTGTACAGCTCATAGTGAATCTGAAGTTTGGTTTTTCTCCACTTCCGCTCAGTTTTCTTGCATTCTTTCTTAAGGTTCCTGACTATACAGGTGTTTCGCCATGGTGTTTTCTGTTTACAGAAATACAGTCAAATTAAAACAATATTAAAACAAACAACAGCCCACTGCAACTCATAACTATAAAAAAAATTCTAATTGATTAACCCTAATCTCCAATTATATTTCGTATCCAATAGTTTTAATAACTAACAAAACTAACTAATGTAAAAAAGGGACATGCATATATGTAAAAATGATAACCCATAAAATGTCCATGCATAATTTTTCATCAAAATCCATTTCTTAGTATCATGTGGTAAAATGTGAGAATCATCACGTTTCCAAGCTAAACTCAGCTGTAATGTGTTGTAACGTCACATTACATACACACTGACAACATGACTGTTCTGAAAAGGCAGCGCCTGAAAAAAGGCAACTGAGGCAATTTCTGTCAATATAATGACCTGAAAAATGAACATAATTTATGGAGCAGGTTACCAGTTGAGCAAACTATTTCAATTAAATATATGCTTCTTCATCCCAGCCTGAAGGCAAAACATGAAATAGTCATCAGATTTAATCCATTAATTCATGTCCTCAGAAATCATTTAAATGTTTTTGTTTGTTAAACATGAAAATGAGTCCAGAGTGAAAAGGTTTTGCATCATACTGAATACACCACAGAGTTGATATTGATGGATGGATGGATGGAGGATGTTGCTGCCAAGTGAAACGGATCAAGTCCTGACCGCTAGTTCCTTTAAAAAAACGTCCTTTTCAAACATCTTATTTACATTCATTTATGGTTGTTTTCTTGCACTTTCACACACACCGTTAAATCACATTACAAACCACTTACCGTTAAGTATTAAAAATGAAATGGTTATTTTGATTAGATGTTACATAGTACATAGTCAAGGTTAGGTTATCAAACAGAGGTTGCAGTAATACATGCAGTATTATATATGGCAGACCTGAGAGTTACTTTCTCTCCTCTCAGACTTACTCAACTGATTTGACTTAAAGCAACACTGAATAAGTTTCTGATATTAAAACTCTGCTTCTGCCTTGTTTTAATGTCACACTGACATTCATGATGTCCATTCCTGGAGCCGCTATTGCCCTGCAGCCTCCCAAGGCTGAGAAACACAATGTTGCTTTCCAGCCTCCGACATGCAGAGGTGGTTTTTGCTATGGGCGAAGTGGGCAAGCGCCCAGGGCGTTATCTGTGTAAGGGTGCATATAGGCCAAAGGAGGAGGACAAAACAAAAAAAATTCTTATCATTTGTTTGAGAGGATATCTTACAGTCCCAGAAAAAATTATTAGACCACCTTTTTATCAAGTACTAACTCCTGTGTGTATCATGTGGCTAAAACAGACAGAAAAGAAATCAATGAATGTGTAAAAGTCCAGTTTTTGGCGTACAATGCCATGGCTATTCATGTAAAAACTTCAGTGATTTAGATTATTATCAAAAAAACCATGGAAAATGTCAGATATCAGCTCTATTTTTGTTGTTATCATCATGTTTGTCCAAATAAATGTACCTTCAGTTGTACCAGGGATTTATAAAGAACAAGAAAATGAGAAAGGAAGGGTGGTCTAATAATTTTTTCCGCTACTGTATATAGCCTACTGAGGTTGTACAAGAGAAATGGGGAGGGAGGAGGGCATGGGAGTTAGTCACCTCTGGATCACTGCTGTAATTGAAGTCAATGATGCCACAAACTGCTTCCAAATGAAGCGAATTCCACTCCAAAAGTTTTGGTTTAATAGCCTACCTGTGGAGTCACATGTATCTATTATTTCTGTAGGTTATGTGAGATTGTTAGAGAATAAACGTTAAAATAATAAACATGAATCCATGCATCTGGGTGAATTTTATTGCTTAACATAGTCTTGATGCTGAGTTTACGGTGTAGGGATGTTCTGATTCTCAAGTCGAGTGACAAATAAAAACAAATGGACATGAACAGGTTC
This sequence comes from Atherinosoma microstoma, assembly GCA_037177055.1. NCBI lineage: Eukaryota > Metazoa > Chordata > Actinopteri > Atheriniformes > Atherinidae > Atherinosoma > Atherinosoma microstoma. The sequence goes on from JBBBVU010000020.1 coordinate 2,595,392, forward strand.
AAGAATCCATCTAGTGATCGGTTTAGAAAATGAAGGAAAGAAAGAGGAGCAGAATGTCATCTTTATGACATTATGTTGCAGCTGTATTTCACACAGCACCACATCATCTACCAACAACTGAATATCAGTGGCCATATTGAACATGAACCAAGGCTGATTCAGCAAAAAAAAAAGTTTAAATTTGAGGAAAAGAAAGAAAATGAAAGAGCAAGAGAAGAGACAGGATGCAAGATGGATGCCATAATCATTAGGGGTGCCAAAATTCCCTAGTGCAGTTCATTTCATGTTAAATTAATCTGCGGGAAAATATCACCCTGTTCTAGTTTTACACTCACCCTGACCAGTTGATGTTATATTTTAGCTTTGTAAAATCACACACTAAAAGCCTAAAATGTGCACAAATTTGAGGTGGCATGCTACAGGATATGCTTTGCCATTAGAGCATTTTGCAGCTACCGCAACAGGTCATACTGGGATGACATTTGACATCAGCATGCCAGTGTGCAGTGGTTGTGTAAAACATGGTTTTGAGCAGACGAGCTTAGAATATGACACTTCAATTAACAAACATCCCAGAGGAAGAAATCTGATCGAGTTACACTGTCTAAAAAGTTACATTTCTTCAACAAGAAGAGCTTGTTTTGACTGACTGACGCTACACTGGCGGTAAAGTGTCATAAAGATTAAATCGGAGTCTTTGCCAGGATTCTCTCCGTATCCACAGTCAAAGTTTCTCACTTTCCAAAAGCTGGGATCCAGCCGGTATCACTGTTGTTCCATCTGGCTGTTTGTAAATATTATTTTGAGTTTGCGGTACAAAAAAGCAGATGAACCTGTTTCCTAGCAACCACTTTAATAGCTGTGAAGCTGCCATTCCCTGTTTAGCGTGGAATGCTTTTAAAGACATCGCTTTAAAGTGCTTGAAGAAACACGAAAACAGATCTGCAGTCTGTCAGTCTAACACAAATCCCTCCGAGGTGTGAAAAAGATGCTGCTCAATAAACATTTACTTTACGTGTGTGATTACAGCGAGCTGTGCTGCTGCACAGGGAGTTCAAATCCAGCAGAGTGGGTAAACAGAGGAGGGGAGGGGAGGGAGGGAAGGAAGACGGCCCAGCAAGAGGACGAATACTCAGAAGCCGAAGAACTGAGTTGCCCTCGGACTTTATGTTAAATATGCTGATGAAATTACAAATCTGTTGCTGCTGCATGTCACTCCACAACATAGTGATGAAAAGACCAAATCCAAGTTTAAGAAGCATCTGATGAAATTTTCATTTGCCAGACAGTGAGAGCTTCCTGTTAAACTGAAGTCTTGCAGATTATGTTTGTACAGTTGCACAAAAATGTAGCTAAAAAAAAATCTAGATTTCCAGAATTATTATTTTGAAGCTGCATTTTACAACACTGAATCAGACGTTTTCTGGCTTCAATCAATCAGTCCGCATAAAAGTAGAATAAATACAGAGTTACTGAGCAGAGACAACGGTGTGCGCTAAAGAAGGCTTGACCTCTCTAAATAAGACATGAGCTTCCCCAAAAACATCAGCTGTGAATTTTATTGGGTCTTCATATAATATTGACAGTTTGATGTGTTTTGCAGAAAGTTTCTGCTCTGGTTGGTCAGAGCAGAGAAAAAAGTCATGTTTTAGTCATCTCACCTACCAGATCCGGCTTTTCATGGACAGGATCAGCTGGCTTCTGTGAAGATATGTAATGATAAAAAAAAGTGCCAGCTTTTAAGTATACTGAATTTTACTGAAGTGTGTCACGCTTTACATTTATCTGTACAACTATGCCACATTGGGTGTAGATCACAGGTAAAAGGTATTTTCTGCTTTGTTCTTTTGACAAAATTTCATTTGTTAAAGAAATATATTCTTCTTTTAACATTTATATGTCAGACCTGCAACTTCAAATCAGATCAAATTTTATCTATAAAGCCCTTTTCATACAGCAAGTTGCACAATGTGCTTTCCATAGCAAAAAAGAACATTTTTGAAAGTTAAAAACACAAGCCATCACACACTCAAGTTTATTACAGAATAATTTAGGAAACACATACACAATTCTCTGTCTCACACACATACTAAGCACACACACACACAGAGCCCAACCCCATTCTAAACAGACTGTCTCTTGCACAATATGTCTATAAAACAACAACATAAAGATAAACTTATTTTTCTTTAAAAGTTGGGAACAGGACAGTCTGTAATGAGATCGAAAAAAATATTTTTTCAAACAGGTGATGTCAGCGGATGATTGTTGTCAGAGGATCTCTAGTTTGGCAAACAATGTGTGAGAAAATCATTGAATTTTTAAGAATAGCTCCAACTGGGAGGAACAATTTCACTCATACACCGCCACTGTGGTTTATGTTGCAATGCAATGTGGGTAATGATGTGAGGATTGCTGAGGTCTCGGCCTTATATAGAAGTATATTGGCTCAATGTTTTCAATGTGAAACCGAGTGCTCTGACAGAGACAAGGATGAAAAAATCACTGAAAATAAACTTTGAGGATGAGGATGATCAGATGGATGAAGAGGACACAGTCAGTTAAAATATCTGCTGTTTGTGCAGCAGCTGCTGGACAATAAAAATCAGAATGTTTGGTGCAGCTGTTCATCATAAGCTTTCTAATATAAATTAAAGTAGTGCATTACACATTACATAATAACAGATAATGAACACGGGAAGTCTGTCCATAGGCTTTCTCCCATTCAACTCTCCTCTTATCACTCAGAAAGACACACATGGCTGTTTTTGTTTTCTATCGACTGGAAACTGTGACCAACAGCAGCTCGGTGCAGCATCGTGTCTTTATATCCAGGGTTCAAGAGGAAAAAAAACTAGCACAAACAAGTCACATCCACCTCCTGGTCTTCTTGTCTTGACAGCAACGCTGATACATCATTGTCCCAGAATGCATTGGGGGAAGTAAAATATGGTGACCTCGTGAGGTCAAAACGGTGGTAAACACTTAAGAATTTAAGTAATTGGGACTTTTCAGCAAATCAGTGACAATTAATTTTAGTAGAACAGGACAATAACAACATATTAAGGCCAGCAAGTGCTGATAGTCAGGGTTCCTTTTAAAAACAATGTTCAATGCTCAAACCAATCAGTATTCCAGATATTTGTTGGAAGAAATGGATGCTGTGTGCTCTGGACCAAAGCCAGAAGGAGCTTCCAGACAGTTCTCAGACACATGATGGATGAAGTGGACTTCTTGCTGCCTTCAAGACCAGATCTTTTCCAGGGACATCCATGTTTTCAACAAGACCATGTGGAACGAAGAAAGGTACAAGTACTGGACTGGATCCTGTCCAATAGAGAACGCTGAACAACTCATTCTGTTGCACACATTAAAATGTGTGTGTTTACAGGAAGAACGGGGCTAAAATAACACCCGGACACATGGTTGTCTGATTTTTCTTATTTTCCTGAGTTTTTTTTTAAATATTGTTCTATAGATTTAATGAAGAGCCAGCTTGGTTAAAGACCAAACAATTTGCAGGTCTGCTCTCCCAGTTGTATTTGACCCAATGACACTGATGCAAGTTAATTTTATTTGACAACCCTCTCCTCTTCCCCTACATCCCTTCTGATCTCTATGGGAGGTAGAAAGCTAGTTCATTCAGGGTGCCTCAGGTGCTGCCATGAGATTACACAACAATGCACTTCAATAATCTGCATGACCACCATTTACACCCACGCTCCTGGTGAGTCTTCATCTCCTAATAATAAAGTCATTAAATACTCGGATTAAAGAGTGAATCCCGGAGGAAGTTCTTAGCTGGTGTTCTTCACCATCTTTACCCCACTGCTGCTTTCTTTGACTAGAAAATCTGATTCAGTCATTTGTTCTTCTATTCAAGCTCTCGTCTGCAGAACAGCTCGCTTTCTTCTGCTAATGAGGCTCTCATATCAGAAGCTGATTTCTGGTCTAAGCTGGAAAATTTAATGAGACAATGTTTTGGCCATCTGTTTCAGCCTGGTTCACTAATATAACGACGGTATGATGACGAGGTCTAGACAGTCTACTGGTTTATGGTCAGCAGAGATGAGGGCACAGTTTGGTTTTCTGTTTCTAAAGTGTTTTATTTATTTATGTAAATATGAGCTTAATCAAAGTGAAGTTTTGTGCAAAAGCCTTGAGCTGCCCTTAAAAGTGAATGTTATGTGAGCAGTTTTATTCTTCAACTGCCTGAAGCCTCTTCGAGCTTTCTTATCGTTTCTTTAAGTAGCCTTCAGGAAAAGTTCTCCAGCTTCTTGAAGGACTTTCTAAGGCGCTTCTTTTGGATATTTCTGCCTTTTGTTCCAGACGATTCCACACTGCTTCAGTAATGTCGAGGTCCGAGCTCTGGGGAGGATTCACCCCTCCATAAAGATGATTTGTGTTTTTCAGGCAGTCTGCATGATGAGCAGTGAGAGTCAGCATCCAAAGTGACCTCTGCTGTCGCTGCAAAAGTCTGAGCACCACCTCCTGTAGTTAATGTGTTTCCTCACATTGAACTGTCCTCCGCAGTTCAGAGGCTCCTCCTGTCCGTCCCCTCCACCAGAGACGCTTGCTGCTGATGCATTAGTCCAGACTGAAATATCTCAACTACTGACTGTGATGAAATGTGGTTCTGACATCCGTGTTCCACATGGGATGAGTTTGTTGCAGGCCTAGGACAGCACTGTGGAACTTGTTTAGCTTCTTTGGTGTCATGTGTCCTCATTGAGCTCTAACACTGCAGCAGCTGGAGCTGAGTATCATCAGTTTGTGTTTGGGCTTCCACCCAAGGATGTTTCCCAGTCTGCAGGAGGGTTGTCCACCTGCTGGACCATGTTCTTAGTAAAGAGTTTTGCATTTTTTGTTTCCAGGATAGACAGTGGTATAGCCTGACTTTGCTTAGATTGGGTAAGGTTTGGCAGAGTTTATGGTTAAACATGTCAGATTGTGCAAAGTTCTGTCTTTGTTAATATGACAGCAGAAGACGCCAGAGATGGCGCCTGTGCTAAACTTTTCAACAGAACCTTTTACATGCATCCACATAAATGTAATTACTGTACAACTACAAGGAAAAACGGAGGAATCAGAATTTGCTGCAGAGTAAGAGTAGTGTTACTTCTATACAACTATTACTACTATACAGTTATTTAGCAGACACATTTGTCCAAAGTGACTTATAATACTTTCAAGCTCACTCAAGTAGAAGTAAAAAAAAAGTATTTGGTGAAAAGACTACTCAAGTACTGAGTAAAAATGTGTGATTCAAGCAAAAAGACAAAAATATAAAATAATGTGTGAAAGTTAATTAAATTATGATTTGCGGTGCTTAATGGTTTGAACTTGATTGCACACTGATAAACTGTTGTACATCAGTTGTTGCCATGGTAGAGTAAATGAAGATGAGGGGGAAGAGCAGTTTCTTGTGTCTATGAAAGTGATGGCAAAGGGGCAACGGTGCATTAAATATCACTACATAATGTGTCCAGACCAAACTGTTGGGGAACTGGATGTTCAGACTCCACCAGTGTGTGTGTAATGGGTACGGAGATTGCTTTCCTTTTTATCTGTCTTGTTATATTTATTTTTGTTTATTCTGTTTTCCATTTCCTGTGTAATTTACTGACTTAACTTTGTTAAAATCTCCTTTTTTTTAACATATTAACCTGTGAAGTTAGTAGGTTGACGGGTTTATTTTGACACTTTGAGTTGGTTATATAAAAGTTAACTCAGTTTAGCCATTTATTAGAGAAATGAGATATGACCGTCGTCTGTAATGTCTCTACATTTGAGACATATTTAGTCCAGTTCTTTAGCTTATATCCTATACATCCTTGTTTTTTTATCTTCTAGTTGGGCTAATCTTGTTTTTTTCTTATGTAAATCTCCTGTTCTGGATCTAGTTGGTTCTTCATTCTTGGCCAAATTACCTTTTGTTTCATTTTTGTCAAGTTTGGATCTGCTGGAATAATCTCTTTTTTGCTTGGGAAGGTTTCTGACTGAGGGGGAATGACCTGGAAGTGTCTGAGCAGCAGCCGTGATAAGAATGACTCAAAGTCTCATTTTTGAACTAGGTCAAGAAAGACAGCTTAGGAAAGATGATAGGAGGTAAAGCTGTGCAATATACCGAATTTTGATTTCAATATTGGCTCCCAACGATCATATAAGCACTAATACCAACAAAAAACTATTATTATTCAAATATTTTTTTCCATATTATGCTCTGCTGCCTTGTCACATGTTCTAAATGACATGACTACATAAAAATCCAAATTTGACATTAACTTGGCCAAAGAAGCTGATTTTGGGCACGTAGGTGCCTTGCCACAGCGAAGAACATAACCCACCAAAAACCATTTATCCTCCTAATTTATGCAGATTCTGATAGTTTGCAAGCTTCACATTTATCGGATGATCCATTTGATATCACAAAACCACTCAGTCATGCATCTGACATTCTGGTCCACACTCCTTACCAGTTGATGGCGGCAATGCGCCAAATGGCTATGTGCCCACTGACAAGAAAATAATGAAGAGTAGAAAAAGAAGAAGAAGAAGAAGAAGTTGCGTAATGGCTGATTGTTACCGGAGCAGGATGGAAGAATCAGAAAAATCTGTTGACCCTTTAGATGGGAAGATTGAAAATGAAGAAAACAAAGGCAGAAAAATCTATAAAGGCAATGTCATTTGTAGACAGACCAGAAAGGAGTTTTCATTTCACCACAGCACCTCTATCTCATCATGAAGCATGCATTTGTTGAAGCTACAATTTCAGATTTAACACCTAGCTTTCAGCTGACAACAACCAATGTATTTTTTATTTTAAAATGTGATTAATCTACAGCTATCCTCCACAGCTAAACAGATTAAACATTTGAACCCCTTAAAATCCTACAATTTTAATCTAAAATGGTCTTTTATGGATGAAAGACTTGTCGTGAACCAACTATTATACTGGATTGGACCCTTGCTGACGTAGCAGGACTATTTTTGTTACAGTATCTGCAACTAGAAAACAGTATGGCTTCAAAGGTAAATTGCGACAGGTCTGAAGTGTTTACTGGATCCACAGTTATGGTTGTAATTTGGAATGGTTTATGATGTTTTCCATAATCCAGCAGCCCTAATAAGAGGTCATTTTTGTGACTCCTTGTCTTATTTTCAGTTTTAGTTTTGACTGTCAGACCTGATTGTTTCCTGATTTCCATCTCACCTGTTGTCTGTCATTAATAATATCATTTTGCCTGCATTTCTTTGTTCTCTGCCAGTCATTAGTGAGTGTTTGTATGTTTTAGGTAGCTTTTGTTTTTCTGGTTTTTTGTCTGTTTGGGTCTTTGGAAATGACTTTTAAATCCACCTTAAGTTCATTAAGATCTTCTTTTATTTCCTTCCTTACCAATAAAAATAAATCTGTTGAAAAGATGTAATAACATTTATGGATGTGCAAGAGTTTAATTTGAAAATGTTCTTGGTAATTTGACTTTGATGCTTCATCTCAGTGGGCCTGTAATCTGAATAAAGGAAGAAGATGGGATCCCCCTTGGAGACAACATGCTGGTGGCGGATGAGCAGAGATATGAGGGGGCAAATTATTCTGATCAAATTTAGGAATGAGTTGAGTTTGACACTCTGGAGAAAATGGAAGTGACTTAGCAGAAGAACTAAATGTAGCAGGGTAAAAAGGTTAAACAGTGAATAATGAGGGCAGATGTGAGGGGAAAGATCTTACATGATTTTCATCATCTATTAGCATATTTCCATTTTTGCATTTTAAATTTACAACATATTACTGACTTAAAAAAATAATAAGAAGAAGAAATATTCTATCTATGCCTGGTCTCATGAAATAGCACAGTTAAAGACACTGAATAATAATGTTATGTCTGTGTATGCCATTACTGTGTATCTTCTGCCTTTTGTGTGAAGGGATGTCTCTCTAACTGCAACATGTCCTTTTGATGGGTTAAAAGACACATGAGAAGCTTTAAGTGTGCATAAATGACACACGGTGTGTTATTTATATGCACAGTCATGAGATTGTGACATTTAAATATTAGAGAGCCTGAACAGAGATAACAGGCATTAAAAATGTTAAACTGAGACATGCTGAAATGCACTGCTTTGACAATTGAATTGATAACTGAACCAGGAGCGAGCCAAACTTTTTCAAAGTACTTCAGCTGTGAGTTACTGAAGGAATAAACTCTTGAAACGTGATGGGCTCCACAACAAAAGAAGCAAAGCTTCTCTTCTCTTATCTCCGCAATCGTCTTTGTTTCTCGCTGAAAGTTCCTCTGTGAAAATATCTGAAAAGGAAACTCTGAGTTTGAAATGCTTAGAACCATTTAAAGGAATTCCCAGAGGAGAGATAAGATCCTTTGTGAATGTGGCCCCTGGTTCTGACATCTGTCAGAGTAACTGTAGATTAAAACAAAAGAAGGAAGCGGCCTAAACACAGCCCAGACTCATCAGCAATACTCACCTCTTTCTTTCTTTAGAGGCTCCTGCATCTGCCTTCATCCCCACACACCCACACTGCTCCCAAGGTTAACATCTGAGGTAAATATGCACACCTTGATGTCAGAAACAGGAAAGAAGACGTCCATCAATGCGATGCTTGAAAACAGTGCAACAAAGGGATTTAGAGAGTTAATCTGTATTCAAGGCTGCGCTGGGAAAATGGACCATTTTAAGCCTTTTGTTTTGATTCTGAGGTTTTTCTGGTGATTTTAATTAGGACTTTTCAAAAGGAAATGCGGTTCTAACGGGCCGGTTGAGCATGAATCACATCCAAAGCAGAACAGAGGAACAGCTGAATGAGGAAGCAGCTGTTTGAAGCTGTTAAATCCTTCCCTTCGTGTTTGTCTGCATTTCACCTGGCCTGCTTATCCGATATTTTTAAGAACCATCATTTGGCACCTTTTGACTTGTCCTGCAACAAATCAGAGAATGTGTATTTCAGCGTTTGTGCCCAGAGACTGAGAGCAGTAGCTGTTTATGCTGGAGAGTGTTTGATTATATTCGATTGAGCAGCATAACAATTTGCAGCTCCGCTGTGGAAGTACCTGTCAGGCTCAGATAAGCATTAGGAAAAAAAACTGAATAAGTGAGGGAGGAGAGAGGGGAGAAGAATACCTTGAGAGAAAAAGAGATGGTGAGGACAAATAATAAAGACAAATACAGGCGAACGCAGTCTCCACTTAAAGCAAGCATCATTTTAGAGATCAATTGGATGGAGATGGATGTTTTAATGGAGGTTATTATTTGTAATGAGAAACAACGGGCTAGAAATGGAGCTGACAGCCAAACCAGTCTGGAAATACGTTTCCCTGTATGAGAGGTCCACAACATCAATATCTGTTTCGTCTTTGTGCTTAAAGCACGGAAGCCCCATCTCCTCTCTCATCTAAATTGGTTTCTCTTCTGTGTTTATGATGTGAGAACAGAAGAATATTCTGCAATGATCTTTTTTTTTCTAGCTTCCCTAATTTATTTTCATCTGTTAAACAGCTTTGGGGGAAAAAGTACAGTGGAGGAAATAAATTGCCAGGTGATTTGGGGTTTTTACTTATTTATTTATCTATCTATTTATTTATTAAAGTCAGCAAATATGTGAAGGCTCATAACTTTAAATGCTATTAATGATATAAACTACTCGTCTCGTCGTTTGAAGTAGATGAAACAGAGCTTGATAGAGATTCACGAGAGAGGAAAACAAACATGGCTGCTGCTCAGATAAACTGACAGTAAACTGTGAAACGGTGGTGCTCTCTGGCCAAAATGAAAAATGATCTAAATCAACTAATTTCTTCTGCTTCATTGTTCCATATATTTCATATAAAGTGGTATGCTTTTGTAATTGGTGATCTCACATTTTGGAATGGGTTTTAGAAGTGCACGTTACGTGCGTCCACATGGTATCGACTGATGCGTTTTGCACATTCACAGCAACAGCTGCTGCATTTCAACGTCTTCGCTTTCAGCCTGCGTTGATATGAAGTGAGGGATTCTTGAATTACAATGTTAGCTGAACTCTGAGGAATAGGTTTAGTTTCCATGGTGAGGACAGAGGTCTACGAACTGTTCGTGGAGTCTGTGGTAGCATCAGTCAGCGAAAGTCTTCTTCAGCTCCATTCAGATCAGTTCACGATGTCTTCAAGGCTTTACAAAGTTAGCCATCCATCCATTTTCCTCCAGGAGGGAGACTCGGACATCCTTCTCTCCAACAACACACTCCAGCTCATCCTGGGGGGTCCCAAGGGATTCCCAGGTTGGAAGGGATACATAATTCCTCCAGCAAGTTGCGTCTCCTCCTAGCAGGGGTGTCCAGAAAACCTCCAATGGGAGGCATCCAAACCACCTCACCTGACTACTTTCGCTTTGAAAAGGCCAAGCTCCTATAGCAAGCTCTTTACCTGATCTCTCAGGCTGAGGAAGCTCATTTCAGCAGCTTGTATTCCCGATCTCATTCTTTCAGTCAAACTTAAACCTTATGATCATAGCTGAAGCAAAGATGGAACAGGAAAATAAAAAAGCTCAGCTCTAGTGCCCTTGCAACTGCTGACGAAGCCCAAATCCATCCGTCCATCCTTCACTCCAACTCACCATCACCCTTAACAAGATCCTGAGATATTTCAGTTCCTATATACTGACTGTACAGAGAACAATTTGAACAAAGAGATCGAGAGATAGCGAGAGGGAGAATATTACAGGGATGTGTTTCAGTCCACAGATTGAACTTTATTGCTACTGTTCTAAAAAAAAAAAAAAGCTGATAGCACATTTGATTTGATTTTGATCCATTTTTTAAAAAGCACAAGTTAATGGAGTTTGTTGTTTTTTCTAGTAGAGTGCAATCTTTAAGTTTTGAAATTAGAGTCTAAAGGAGCAATCTGATGGCAAAAGGTCACAGAAAATCCCAAACAGCTTCAGAGCAGGTAGGGTTTACCAGCATCAGTTGCCATGGCGATGCCCCCCTGTAGAAATGAAACAGCTCTGTGATGCTGAATATGAACCTGCTGTGTAGTAGCTACTGTCCCCTGGTTCATTGTTGTTGTTGTTTTAAATTGTTTGTCAGTGTTCAACACTGTTGTATTAAACACCTTCCATCTTTTGTTTTGTGTGTTTTGCATTCTTTTAGTCACTCCTTTTTTTAGTGTGTGTGTGGGGGGGGGGGGTAAACAAAAAACCTCTGCAAACCTTTATCTGTCTTTGTAGTCATCACAACTTTGTTGTAAAAGTGGGTGTTTTTCCTGCATACAGACACACACACACACACACACACGCACACAGTTCTGGCTGTCAAATGTCAGCAGTTAGGCAGAGCGCTGCGGTGTGTGGAGGCTTCACAGAGAGAGATGATTGCTTGCGTTATCAGTGTTGAAACAGACAAATCAATCCCGCCCCGACAACCAGACAATTAGCCGCTTTATTAGCCTGCTTGTAGACCAGCTCATCTGGAGGGGGAGTCAAGTACCCGCAAATAAATGTTCCAGCAGAGAGGAGCGACGGAGGCGAGCCGCCACACAAGTGTGTGTTTAGTATGGAGAGCGGGGACGGGGTGAAGATTGATTGGGCTGATTAAATCTGTGATTTGCAGAGAGGATCAGAGCTCTCAGCGTATCTCACTTGTTGACCATAATGAGTCCTGCCCTCCTTCACAAACTCACTGACTGAGGGACACACAATCCAGTTTCCCATTCCAGCATGTTTAGTTTCATTTTGATGGAATGGAAATTTGTAAGTAAGGAAAACGGTGGAGGTTGCACATCTTTTCATGTTGCCTTCTGTTGAATATTCTAATATCACAGCTGCTGCGTATAAATAACATGTATAAACACTCCATCTGCATGACCAGTTTTCATGTTTTACAACGGCTACTGCTGTGAACGTGAATACCATCAGACGGGAGACAGTGACTTCCCAACATCCAGACATCAGCTTCCAGGGAAGTTTTGTGTTGGACACAATTAATGACTCCAAGCTGAAGTTACTGGAGGGCCACATCCAGTCCAGAGGGTTTATAGTCTGAGGATGAACTGACTGGATGTGTAGCAGGATACCGGTTCATGTTGGACCCCACGGTAAGAGCAACTTTGTGGTGCATTGCAAATAGAAAGATCCCATAGGAGGTTGCAGCAGCAATTATACCATATATGCAAGTCAAAGGACGAAAACTTTAGGTATAATCAATGAAATACGCTCCCACTCACTCCTCAGGACAAGAATGACCAATTACTAACATACATGTCTTTAGACTGTGGGAGTAAGCCACAGTACCCAGAGAGAACCACACATACACAGGAAGAACATACAAACCCCTCCCCCAGAGACCTTCTTGCTGTGAGGCAACGCCACTAACCACCACACCACAGTGCAGCCCTAAACCTTATTTTTTACACACACATACCCAAATATATACAGACATGTTGTATGTTTGTATCCTTTTTTTTTAAATGATAAAAATGACTCTAGTAAATGCCAATGTATAGATATGCAACAGTGTACCGGCTTGTCAAACGTGCAGGTGGATCAGACGGATGTGCAAAAACAAGAAAAACTGTGCAATGAGCAGCAGTTAAGGTGTGCTGATGTGCAAATGCAGCAGTTAAAAACAACAGTTTAAAACAGCAAAAAGAAGTTTAGAAAAGTAGAGTTACAGTCCATTCAAGCTGTTCCCTGTCTGCCAGAGGTGAGCTGTAGAGCAAAGTGATGGCAAATAGTGGGAAAGATTTCCTATATCTGTCCACATGATACTGGAACTGTCTCAGTCTCCATTGTTTAGCCAGTGTGTGATAGAGAAGCTGGCCGGGGTTATATGCTGACCCTCCTCTCCTCCTCAGTTTTAGAATTGTTAAAATACAATACAATACAATACAACTTTATTTGTAATGCATTTTACAAACAACAAAGTTGACCAAAGTGCCACAGTAAAATAATTAAAATAAGAGCATATAAAAGACAATTAAAATAAAAAATACTATTTAATAAAATAAGATAAAATTATTAAAATAAAACTCAAACTAATCAAGCTAAAATCTGAATCTATAATCAGATCAAAGTGTCAAGCAATCATTGAGAATAAAAAGCCAAAGTGAACAGATGATGATGAAAGCTCTTTATTTGTCATTGAGCCCGGGGACCCAACGAAATTGAAACCTGGTCCCCTATACAGACAAACATATACGTACATCATGGGTTTTAAGCAAAGATTTAAAAACAGATAGAGATGAGGCTTGTCTGATACGTAGAGGCAACTCATTCCACAGTTTAGGTGCTGCCACTGCAAAAGCTTGGTCCCCTCTGAACTTCCTTTTAGTCTTAGGCACACTCAGGAGGAGTTGGTCGGCCGACCTGAGAGCCAGAGTACTCCATCCATCCATTTTCTGTGCCATGCATGGCCACGGGTGGGCTGGAGCCTATCCTAGCAAGTATCAGGCGAGAGGCAGGGTACACCCTGGACAGGTCGCCAGTCTGTCACAGGGCCAACACAGAGAGACAGA
>JBBBVU010000020.1:2620537-2631157 GCA_037177055.1 Atherinosoma microstoma
CCATCCATCCATCCATCCATCCATCCATCCATCCATCCATCCATCCATCCATCCATCCATCCATCCATTCATTTATTTTCTGGAAAACCACAAAGCAACATGAAACCATGCAAATGAACACAAAACAACTGTACAAAGACAAAGTATTCATCTCATGCTTCTCTTTGCTTTGATCCTGGAGGAGCAATGTACCACTTCCCTTTCCAGCTCCCTCTTTATCAAAGGCCAACCATTTGCCAAGGACTGGTAACAAGACAAACCCACCGGGCAGCTACAGCGCCAGCATTAGCTAAACGCAGCTAAGCACGAGTAGCTTATTGCAGTTTGTGGTTTGCAGTGATTTTCCTCTGAGTTTGTATTGTGAATTAATAAGTTTGGTTTTAGACAAGTTATGTTGTGTTTAATTGTTCTCACATGCTAAACTAACATTTGTCTAACCTGGCACCTTTAAAATGATTTTACAACACTCAAACATTTTGATTTGTTTTTCAAACTAATGTAGACACAAGAAAGTGTCGGACAAATCTCGAACATTATTTCTTTGTTCTGTTTTACCACGTGTTGTCGCTCACATATGCTAACACATGTAGCTACACGGACAAAGAACCACATGTTTACTCATCATGTAACCGTAACAGCATTATTTTTTGACTCCACTGTCTCCATGGCAATGGCTTCTATCTTGTGACCTCCTTGTTCCCTTAGCAATATCAGCCATTTTGTGACTTCACCATCCACACGGTGAATGCCCCTCCTTGTTTTCTTACCTCCATATGCATTGACACCTACACACATACGGTCACCTTCACACCAACACACGTGATTCTTTATTGCATAGTTATACGTAATGTGGTAGAGTTAAATAACAGTATTTATTCATTTAAGCTGTGGTTCTAAAACTGGGGGTCAGGACCCCAATGGGGGTCGCAAGATATTTTCAGGGGGTCAAAAGATAATTGCAAAAAATATAAATATGATGGCTCAAAAAGTTTGAGAACCCCTGAATTGAAGTATCATTGATTTACAATCATTGTGCTTCATTGTGAATGCATTTTATTCTATTTTAAAGGAGAAATTGTTTCGTGATTCACAGCCCTCAATAGCTACGTTTACATTAAGCACCTTTGATCTTTGAAAGAATTTCCAATCTGATTGAGAGGGGTGGTTAAAACCTTTTCACAATCGGATCCGCAGGAAAAAACAACCATGTTAACATTCATCCCATACGTTTCTGTGGTGGATGTAGTTTCTGTGAATGCGTGAACCACTTGGTTACGTCATGTAACGAGTTCCAGGGAAGACTTGAAAAAATGGCGTAAACAAAACAGAACAGAACTGTGGCAGGTACGTTTTATTTGTTTTTAACAAAACAAAGCGTTTCAGGATTACTGAGCATTTCTACGGTGAAAAGTTTCAAATTAAAAAAACTAGTAGCATTGCACATATCAAAACCATTAATCTGTCCATCATGTAACAACTGATCAGATCACTTTGTGTAGTGTGTAAACATGTCGGCTGGAATCTCTGATCAGATTGATTTCAATTGGATAGATTAAATATTTGCCCAGGTAAACTTAGCTATTGTCTGCTGGGTTGTATCTGTCCAAGATTGACCGAAATTTGTGGTCATTTGGAATTTTATTTAATATTAATTGTCCATGGATGCTTATTAATAACGACTAATAACCAGACTAGCTCCTACTCAACCCAAACAAAACCAAAAACAAAGTCATAAATGACACAAAAAACCTCTATTTATCCAAATCTCTGTTCCAAGAATTGAATTGATGAGATATTCAGTGGGGGATGCAACAATAGCAGCTTCATATCCATATCCTTGTGCACCAGTAATCACAAAACCTCCTCACTTCATGGTATCAGTACCTTGACTGATCAGGCAGGAGGCAGATGATAAAAGTCTGGGGACATTTTCAGATATGTGGCAGCAATGGAATTCCTGATCTGGTCTGTGTATGTGTTTCAACATCTATGATTGAACTATGAGGAGCTGGTGCCCTCATTTCTCTGTAAGTCAGTGAAACAGTGTGAGTCTGTCAGACATGGCAGTGTGAGGATACATACTGAGACTTGTAGGTTTAGAAGAGCTGGAGAGGAGGAGGAGGAAGAGGAGGCAGACCTCCCCTGCAGCTGAGCTGGAGGTACCTGGGCCTCATTAGCCAATAACACAAGCTGCAACTCACACAAAGAGACATCAGTGAGGACCCTTGAGCTACTGGCCATCTTTGTCTCAGCCCAACCCTTAATTAGACTGAATCACACAACTTCCTGAGGTTTCACGGCCTCGTCTGACCCCGTTTGTCCCAGCAGACACTTACACAACAACATTTACAGAGGACAGTGTCGCACATAAGACCCTTGTTCTGTTTTGCGTGTCTGGACATGTGGGGAAGCAAAATTAGGAGAATCTGCAGCACTAATGATATTTTAGAGGGATGCAAAACAACACCAAAGAAAACCACACAAGAAAGAGACAATTAGTGTCTTAAACATCAGAAATGCAGAAGCCAAATCTTTTTCTTACAATTAAAGTTGTGCAGAACCTTCATGGAAATATCTTTTCAATTTAAGAATGATCTTTCACAAATTTTTCAGAAACTCAGCTGCAAAGAAAAAGCATCAAACTATCCTTTTATAAGCCGGAAGCCTGTTAGCATGAGATGTGTGCCAGACAGGCTGCATTTTCCTGGAGTCTACCGTCTTTATTGTCCTTCTGCTGGATGCTGGTTCTGATGTGTTTGATTGCTGCAAAGTTTCCAACCCTTCATTCCGACCCTCATGGGGCTGAGGTGTCAGGAGCACTATAGCTGCAGCTTGAACATTATCAGCTTCATAGTTGTAAACAAAACATGGATCATTTAACCCTGTTTTTTCCTTGGTTTTACATGTACTTTGGTCAAACTTTGCAGCTAAAAGTTTGTTTAACATAAAGAGACATGTTTGTAAATGAATATTTAAAATTATTTCTAAAAAGCCTGTAGGAAACCTCAGCCCTCCAGCGGTCGGCCATCCTCCATCTTTTAATGATAAATTAAAATTCCTTTTTTAAAGGAATGGAAAGAGGAAGAGGTCAGGCCAAAAAAATGTAATGAAATGTGAAAAGCCTTAACAAAAGGATTTTTTTTTTCTTTTAAAAAGTAGTTTTGTCGGTTCTGGGAAGGAGAAAGAGTGCAGCACATGCAGTACATGCAAAGTTCATGGCCACAGAAAGACTCCTTCTAAAGAAAAAAACGAATAAAAAACTTGGAAAACTCTTTTCTTTCTCATCATTTCCATAGATTATCTGAGAAAGTGTAAACAGAACAGAAGCAGAAAGATTTGTTTTAAATCAGCTTTTGATGAAAGAATAATTCATGCTGTAATGTGCTGATTTGATGTCTTCACCATCGTTATCTAAAGAATCAAATGACTCAGGCTCACGGCGCGGAATAAGCTCAATCACTTTACCCTATAGCTTTATTTGTTTTGTAATGACTGAGAGAAAAATGCATTCATTTCACTGCAAGTTTGGGGGGTTTGTGCATGACTTAAATGTGTGTTGTAGCGCTCTGTAAACAAAACAGGGTTTTTCAGCCTCTGACTTTGGGCTTGTGGATGAGCTGTTGTTTAAATGAGACTTTTTTAATGCTTTGGGAACTGAGGATGCTGATTGTTGCATCTTTTCCGAGGGATCTTTGTCTATTCTTGCTCAATCCAAGATTTAAGCTGCTCAACTCAACATTCCATGTTTGTTGTTGACAGATTCTCCTCTTCTTGATGCTGCAAATATTTCCAATAGGGGACAAATGTGGACGGTAGGCAGGTCAGGCAAGCACACACACTGTGTGTATGAAGCTACACTGTTAGAAGTTGTACAGAATGAGGTCTGACATGGTCCTGATGAATACCTCCCGGGGAAAGAAAGGAAGAGATAGATACATACGTAGATCCTTTTCTCGAAGGAAATTTAGGGACTCAGCGGTACTTACATCAATAAAAAGCAAACGCATCACCTTGATGGTTGTATATGTCTCTCCTAATTCCAACATCCACCTCTGTATCAATGGTGTACCTTTATACATATGAAGTCATCCATGCCGTGGGACCTGATGCACCCCCATACAATCACAGATGCTGGCTTTTCTAACTTTCTCTGATAACAGTCTGAATGCTCTTTCTCATCTTTTCCATGTAGAACCAGGTCTTAGTTCTTCCCAAATGTGTCGTGGAAACGTGGACTCATCTCACCACAGAACATGTCTCCACTGTCCATCTGAGAGCTGATATAAGACTTCTTCCTTGTGTAATCCAGTTTCAGGTTTCCTTTCTGGATGCAGTGGAGGACTGTGTTGAGAGAAAATGGTTTTCCAAGGTCCTGCTGAGCCCACGAGGCTCTATTGATCATGGTGTCATGACAGTTTCTACTGCAGTGCAGCCTGAAAATTCAAAGATCATGACCATTCAAGAATGGTTTCTGTCCTTGGCTCCCTGAGACCCTGTGAATCTGCTCACAATATGCTGCTCTATAGATGCTGAAAGACTAAAGTTGTTTACGGTCTTTCCCTGAGAAGTAATAATCCAACTCATTGCTGATTCTCTGATGGAGTTTGACACAAAGTGGTGCGCCATGACCCATCCTTTGGTGGATGCTCCTTTTATACCCAACCCTGACACCCTCACCTGTCAACTATTTATCTGCTGATTGGAGACTCTTCCAGTATTTTCTAGAAACTGTTCTTCTGGGTTTTTAACATTTCTTTAGTGTTTCCATGTCAAATTCTAGATTTGTTTCCATTTTCTAAATACAGTGAAGTTGGTTAATGAAGACACTTAAATGTTCAGTCAGGTTTTACACATAGTGAACCAGAAGCTGTGATTGCTGTAGCAGTGACTGATTGTGGGTTCTTTAGATTTTCATTACTCAAATGAATATAATGTTAATCAAAAAAATTACAAAATCTTTAGTTTTATATTTCTTTGTGTTATGTTTGTTGGGAAAAAAAACACAGTGACATGGTGGTGGTAACAGGAGAAGTAAAAGCAACAAAGCTGAACCATAGAGGAGCATGCCCAGTGCAGTCCAGAGTCACACGAGGGCAAAGTTACTGTTGATGCTTCTGTGAAAAAGACATGTCAGAATGCTTTTACCTCTACACACACACACACACACACACACACACATACTCCAGCGTCCACTCTTCAACCTCGAGGCTGCAATCAGGGATATGTTTGAGCAGATTTGTTGTGCAGCAGCAGCCTGTGAGGAGGTTGTGTAATGAAGTGCAACATCAAACACACAACTCCTTGTTGCATGCATGTTTTTTTCTGCACTAGAAGAGATACAAAAACTCTTCTCATTTGAACATTTAAGCAGCAGAAAATGGTGGGTTTTATCACACAAAAATATATATATAAAAGCACTGGAGATGTTTTTTCCCCCGCTATATATAATTGGTAGAACAGACGGTCCAATCACAGAGGTGTTTCAGACTATTTTGAACACTGTTGTGCAAAACTGAAGAAGTAAAAACCAGGAAAAAAAGATGGGAAAAATATTCTGTGACAACAATGTTCCAAAAATGGTCAACAGTAAACAAAGAAACCATTTGACCGAGCCTCAGACAAACACGCACTTCTTTTAGCACGAGAAACCTATTGCTCACACACACTGACACCCCATCCAGCCTATCAGAGATCTGCTACACAAAACACACAAGCTCACACACACGATGAGCCCTGTGATCTGATGAGAGCAGATCTCACTTCAACGCTATATTACTTTCCTGTCCTCCGGCCCAATTCCAATCGAACCCAGCTGCTGATAAACTGACTGTGATATCAGCTACACAAACACACACATGCACACAAAATACACGTTCCTTACTGCAGGCTGCCACACACACACATATATACACAGAGTAGTTTTTTTACTTACAGGACACACAAAGAATCTTCAGGAATAGTTCTCCAGACTCCTTGAAGGACTTTCCAAAGATCTTCCTTGGATGTTTCTGTATTTGGTTCTGTTCTTTGTCCAGATGATCCTACACTGCTTCAACAATGTTGAGCTCTGGGCCCTGAGGAGGACTCATCACTCCATCAGACCAGTTCTTGTGTTATGTGGCATACCTCCCCATTTTCTCCCCATTTCTCTTCCTTAAGAATGGCTTCTTGAGACACGTTTCCATAGAGACCATTTCTGATGAGGCTTCGGCCAACAGTAGATGGATCAGCTGAAGGTCCAGATGTTTCTCCCAGGTCCTCTATCAGGTCTTTGCTGGATTTAATTCCTATTTAATAAGGGCATCACTTTCAGATCCTGTTTAACTGCTGTAGATAGTTTTTTAGGCCTGACACAACACTCTCATGTCCTCCACTTGGCCTTAACCATTACATTTTTTAAGGACACTCAAACCATTCTGAGAAATGCCAAGTTTTCAGCTAACAGCCCTTTGGAAATCACTCTCTTGCTGCAAACATGTTATTTTCTGTCTGTCAAACTATGTTATCGTTCGTATTTTCATAGCTGCAACTATGAAATGTCTTTGTGACAGGCTGCTTGCAACAAAGTGCTTAGAGATCCAGTTTAAAATGGGTTCTTTGCTAAGTTGTCTGTCAGAGACAAAATGGAGCTGAATATTCCTCCTGTGTGGTTTTATAGAACGACAGATCACATAAAAACACTTGGGCACTGAAGGACAAACTGATGAATAAAAGATAAAAAAAAATCATCTTGTCTTTACTCCATTCTGGTTTGATAATCAGTACCTGCCACTGGAGAGTAGCCACATATTCCAGGCTGGATTCAAGACTCTCATTGGGTTGAGGAGACTCTAAGACCTGAAATCACAAGGCCATTAACCACCACCATCCTCTACAGTGTGTGTATGAGCTCCAGAGTGCACGCAGAGCGATTGAATGTATGAAAAGTATAACAGCTCTGCACACCTCCCACTGGTTTCTATTTCCTCATAATGAGAAAGAGTGGAGTCTTATTTTCAGATGTAAACATGTAAGTGCTGAGCAGCATGTCAGCAGACACACATGTGAGAGTACGGAGGCAGATTTCTTTCATGGATGGAAGTCTTCATCTTCCATCGAGTTGCTGCTGATGAAAACAAAAAAATAACAAACAGCCAACGGAAGATGAGATCAAAGTAGTGATGAGCATAGAGCTCGCTGATGTCTCACTAGCTGCACAGTTAAAAGAAAACAGAGAGAAATTCTGCACCTAAAATTATCTATGTTCTCATAATAACAACAAATGCATATATTTTTCATACTTCATGCCATCATTTGTTTACATAGTTGTTATGTACACTGTAGAGCTCCTTCTTTGTCTCTTTGTAGTCTTTATTTCTGTTTTTGGAGAATGTGAATCAATTTGTGTTTAGTTTGTCTCTTTTTTTATGTTTCCATCTCTTTGTGTGCCTCTCTGTGTTCATTATGCAGCTTGTTTGTTGGTTTGTGTCTTTCCGGCGGTTTAAATCTCCCTTTTGTCTCTTTCAGCATCTTGTATTTGTTTTTTAAGTGTCTTTTCTATCATTTTTTTTTTTTATCTTTGTTCACAGAAGTATTTCTTGTTTCTTGTTTTTAATGTTTCACTGAATTTATTTGAAGCTCTTTCTGGTTATTTTTCTCTTACATTTGTCCAAAATTTGATTAACAGAACCTGAACATAGGCAGGTAAACTGGTTTATGAGCTGATTCTGGAGAAAAGTTGTGTTTTTATCCATGTTAAACAGAAATACACACCAGATTGCTGAGATTTCACTCAGTGACCTGAAACCTCATCTGATTAACTTTTGAATGGAGCCAGCTGTTTGATTTAAGACCATAACGGAACCATCATGCCCCACATGAAACAAACGTTCTACTGGTTTTGGTCCAGTTGTTGCAGCACAACATGCTGAGCTTCTCTCTTAAGCCCAAACAAAACAAACACAGCAGACAGCCCCAACTAATGTGATAAGATGGACACAAACCAGAGCAAATATGCTGCAAATATGTTGCTTTTGCATGTTATTAGAAAGTGTTTTTTTTTTTATTTAACCATTGCACGACTGAGCCAAATTTACTGTGTACTGGATAATGAACATCCTCACCAGAGACCCTATACTATCAAGATTAGAGATTATACACCTAAACACTGGCTTCTGCCAACTTCTCTATTCCATTTTCACCCACGACACCTCCCTTTTCAACCTGATACACACTATTTTCATTTTACTAATGATACCTCTGTAGTATCATTGATCCGATGAGAATAAGACAACCTACAGGGAGGATGTTCAGCATCTGACAGTATAACTAGGACTTTAACATCCCAAAAACCACGAACCTGCCTTTAGATTTCAGGACATCACAGCACCGTGAGCAGTCTGGCCTCTGTACACACAAATCAAAGCAGATAAGGTCTAAAGGTTTAAATTTCTTTTTGCACACATCTCGGCCCAACAGGCCCAACAGGAGCTATATTAGCTCAGGAAGTAAAAGCATGTTCATCTCCCTCATCAACTGCTGATAAACTTCAAGCGTGCAGCTGTCGAGAGCCTCAGGAGCTGCTGCACGGAGTGGTTCACCTGCTGCACAGCTGCTAAACAGGCCTTTGTTGTTAAAATAAAAACATAATGGGGGGGGGGGTTCTCGGCCTTGGGATCACCCTGTCTGTACCTGTACTCAAAAGCCTTCCCCTACCGCCCTCTGGGTGGATGCATGGTCGTCATTGTGGTGGACTGCTGCTGATCACCCGGTTCTTGCCCCCCTGCCCACCCCCCCTCCCTCTGACCTGTTGCACTTGCACCATCGCACCCCATCTCGTCATTCCGCGTATTCTGCATGCTGACAGTCACTGTGTTGTCCTGTAGGTTTATACACCAATATATATATTTACATTTATACATTTACATTTATATATATGTATATTTTTGTTTAGTTTTTAGTTTAGCTCGTTTTACAGGTGCTCCCGATGATTGTTTTCCTGCAAAGGCCGTAGGATGTTCTCTGTTTCTGTTCAGGTTTTCTGGAGTTTCTGTTTTGATCGAAGAGCCGGTGCTTTCTATCTGGTGTATCTTTATTTCATTTTTCTTTTCTCGCTCTATAAAATAAATCTAAGTTAAATTAAATTCAGTTTATCAAGTAAAAGCCTTCTACCCAGAAACCTCCGCTTGGCAAAGCCAGACCATCATTCTGCTTGCTACGATGCTGGACAAAACAAGTAAAAAACACAATGAGCATTAAAATCTTGTCTGCTCTATTTTATGGGGATTGCGTTGTAGTTTTAATCTGGATGGAAAAAGCAGTATGTCAATTATCTATAGTTCGCTGGCAGGTGAAGGAAAAAAATCTCATCAAACACCTTGAACCTTAGAAAGGATGTTTAAAAGTTCTCAATGCAGCTAAAAATCTCTCCAGTTGCAGATCCAAAGAAACAAGGACATAAGATGTGATTCACTGCATCTCCATCTAAAAATAAAATCTTGGAAACTGCATGCAGCCCATTTCTGTTGAACCCAAACAAAATGACATTAAACGAAACAGCAGGGAGAAAAAGGCGGTTTGATTTAAGGGAGAGTGTTGATGCACGCTGGAGACACAGTGCATCCTTCTCTCTGTAAACAATGACGCACCAACTGTCGAGTGCAAATCTAACCAGTGTGTGAAAACTGTCACGGATGATGAAGCACAAACATCAGGCTGCCAACAAACCTTCAGGGAAGAACCTGCTCATACAGATGATGTGACAATAATAAACATTTATGTAAACCAGTTTGCTGCATGTTTTTTTGAGAGCTTTCACTCATACCGTCCTACATATCACGCTATAGCACACACTTGGCTTTATGTTGTTGTGATTATTTAATGGAATTGCTTTAATGACGTCTTTGGCATGCAAACAGGTTTAACAGGAGGACCTTAAAAAAGTTTGCAGTACTGTAAGGTTGCTCTTCCTTGTTGTGGTTCTGCTGGATGTTTTTCCTTAACTAGGTCATTTTTCTCATGAATTGCCTTAAATGGAAGCAGTTATTAGAAATTGGACAAATGTGGATGACAATGGATTTGTTTTAAGTGAATTAGAACTGGACTACAATGAATTGGACTCTGCCTAGATGACTATGTTGTGAATTGGTGCTACAAATTGTTGTGATCTATGGGTTTTAGTTCTTGTGGAATTTCTGTTGTAGTCTGTTCTTTAGTTTCTGGTTTTGGTTGTCTTTGATTCCTCTGTGATGTCCCGTTTCCTGTTTTATTTTATACAGTTTATCCGCTTGTGTGTTCAGTTCAGATGACTTCCTGCTCACTTATTCTCTTGTTGCTAATTGTAATAAGTCTCTATGCTTCAGGATTTTATTTATTTGATGCTAGTTTGTTGTGTTCATCTGATGCCTTGTTAGTCACTTTTTTCTCTGTTAGTCTTTTCAATCCATCAGTTGTCGAAGTTTTGCCTTTGTTATCTTATTCTCTCTTTTTCATCTACTTTGTAATTATATTTGAGTCTTTATTTAATTTCTTTTATTCATTCATGTTTAAATTTTATTTTATTTTTAAAAGGGACAGTTCATATTGGTAAACAAAATGTTAATGAGCAAAATTATAACAAAGCTATATCCATCTTTAGTCCCA
>JBBBVU010000020.1:2647588-2665225 GCA_037177055.1 Atherinosoma microstoma
TCATCAGCAAAGTGCTCTCATTGGTCCAGGACCGTATTGTTTCTTTGTTTTTTATTATTTTTTCAGCTCAATTAAATGAACAAACAATGTCTTATTTCACTAAAGTATAATTTAGCAAATTTATATTTATTATTACTTTTTTCAGTCTCCAGTTATTTGAATTATTATTAAGAATTTTGCCTTTACTTTAATGGAAGGTGAGGAATAATTCTGCAGACATATACAGCATGGTTCATTCTAAGGTCATACAAATCTAATTAATTCAGCAAAGTGTTTGATATTAGTAGAAACAGTTTTTTTTAAATAGTGCCAGTTTGCTCTTTCAGATCTTTGTTGATAACATAAATTTAGTTGCAGTCGCGCTTCTGAGTCAAATCAACCAGTTGAGGTTGCTGCTTTGCTAGGTGTGATGCAGATGCAATCTACAGATAACTGATGCTCACACAGCTGGATTCAAACCTGCAGCTGTTTGAGACGTCTGATTTTCCTTTTGATTCACTAAAGTTTCTGCTGGAACAATCAGATGAGTCGATCTTGGAAAATAATGATCAAATGATGATCAAAGTGGGAATTTTTGGGCTACTGACAATTCCAACAATGGATATTTCCTTTATAACATCATAAAGAAAAGAATCTATGTTCCAATATGTTACTTTTGAGCAAAATGTGTAGTCATTTTATACATTACTATAAATTTAAAACGTTGTAACGGTCCCTTTCTGCATTTTCCAAAGATGGATCCTGTAAAATGAACTATTTGCAGCATTGGATGTCTTTGCATGAGGAAAAAAACAAAGTTGTAGTTCTTTCATTTGGCAGGAGACACGGTTTCTGTTTTTAGACGCAGCTCATCTAATAAAAACAGACATTTTTAGAGAGAGATAAAAACAGACATTTTTAATTAGATCCCAGCTTCTTAATGAAGGTTTCCTCTGCATCTCTGTTGTGTTTACCCGTCAGCTGACGTCACCTCAGCCGATATGTTGTTGTCAAAGTGATCGATGCATAAAAAGAGAGATTTTTACGGCTTACCACCTGAATTCTCCCAAAAGATGAAGTTAATTTGTGTGATCACATGATTAGTTTGTGTGCGTTGGTTTTATTGAGTTGTCCGGCAGGAATTAAAGGTTTCTGGTACTTGACGTAGGTTGTCTTGTTGTGAAGGTACAGCTGCAGTTGTCATTCGTCCACTTCTTTGAACGCTTGTGTGAGTTTAACACAGCTGTCTGTACACTTCTGGTTATGAGTGAAGGTAGTTGGTGATGTGTGAGTAAGGCTTTCAGAAATGTTTCACAGTTGTAATCCAACGATGGGACTTCTTAAGAAGCAGTAAAACCAGCTCCCATGACTCATCAATGTAGTTGTTTTATATAGAACCAGTCACAGGTATTTACTGCCTATAAATACAGGCTGGTGTGAGAAATGTATAAAAGTTTATTTCATATTAATGTCAGCACTGATGTTTAAAGTTTTGATAATGACAAATTGCTGGATAACTTCACAGTTTAACTTCAAGATGAGTTATTTGCTTTATCTTTAAATATTTGATGTGGTGCTCCTACATTGTTGGGGTGGAAAGGTTTAGTGTGGAGTTCTGTTTATTTAAAGCATTAATGCCTCTTAATTCGTGACTTTTCCCCCTCTTTGGTTTTGAAAACAGTGTAAAGTTTCTTGAACATTTTGTCTTGTTCCTTGGTATTTGAAACTTTGGATTGTGACAAACTTAGTGTTGATTTTTTTTAACATCCTTCAGGGATGCAGGGCTGTAATTAAGATTAGCTCTGATTAAATGTCAGATGACAGTGTGTAGTCATGGCTGACTTGTGTTATTCGAGCTTCATTGTGTGTATTTTCCACACAGCAGTTTTTTAACGGCCGGGGGTTTTTGTCATGTTTCTCTTGTTTGTACGCCATCAGCGTCTAAAGCTCGGAGCGCCACAAATGTTTTAGCAGAGCCTGAACGGACTCTGACTGAAACGCCTCACAGCTGGAGAGAAATGAGCCAGAGACTCATCTGTCATCTGTCATCTGTCGCAGACTTCAAAATTTGCTCTCAATCTCTTATGTGCTTTCTCTTTGTCTTTACATTTTGCTTACACTCATGTTGCATCATACATAAAGAGACTGTGTCATAGCACCAAATGCCATGTTTTGTTATGAAGTTTAGTGGGGAAAAGTTGGCACATCTAAGAGCCTTTTTTATCTTAGTCACTTAGCAGAGCTTTGTGACTCTGTGGGACAAATGTAATGCTTTTCGTAGGCGATATATCAACCAGTGGCTACCTCTTCATTTTACGATGATGGAAATAAATGAGATGAACTGTATCTAACCAAAGTCCAGCTGTTCAGCTGGAACAGATGCTCAGAAGCAAGTGAATATTCAGAGCATCGCTGATTCACCTCATATCTCACAGATTATTTACCATTAATCTGAATCAACAGAGCAGTCACACAGACATCTTGTCTTCTCACATAGAATCAGTAAAACCGAGCTCGTACACTAGTTTGTGTTTACAGCCCTTAAATGAAAACATCTGCCTGCCGTCAGACAGCATGGACAGCTAATGAAAATACAAGTGGTTTGGTTCAGAACTGGAAACCCAGAGGCATGTGTCAAGTGGAACATGTTGTATTGAAGGCTGGACATCAGGATATAAACATTGTCCAAATAAGAGCTTGATATGAACTTATTGTCTCCCTCAGACCAGTTTTTTACATTTTGTTGCCGTTTTGTTGCCCAGAAAGTTGTAGAATTAGTGAAATTGCACAAACTACGCATTTCCTCAACTGGAGGTTGTTTATCTTGTCTTCGTCTGCAGCTGTTTCATGTTACGACTATAGAATCAGTTGCACCTGTTTATTTCTGCGTCCACTGAACCAAATTCACATATCAGTAGATTGATCTCTTTTGGATGGAAAACTGTTTCTTGAGAGAGAGCAGGTTGTAGATCTTGTTATTTAAGCTTTGTTCACGTCACACAGACTGTATAAATGATTGATGAAGTCATCCGCTACACCATCGACCCTATAGCCAATGTAGAAGCGCCTTAAAGTGCAATAACACTAACTGGCAGCGGCTGGTTGGGTCCAAGAGTCTAAATTAAAAAATGTTAACCTTCCTTTTGAGTTACCAAATCAGTTTGACATGTCATCGTGGTCTCATTTGATAGTTTCACTACTTATTAACAGTGTGCTGCTGGTTATTCTGGAAATACTTTAATAGTGTGTGTTTGGTCATCTGGAAAAGTCTCGAACTACCTGTCATTCCTTTTATATATTTACAGAAAAACAGGAAATGGGTTCAGGGATATGTTGAAACTTTACTGAAATGCAGAATAAAGCAGTTGTGAACGAGCATGAATGCATGGTCTGATCCCTCTTAGACCAGCTCTCCTTTCATTTCTGTATGTAGTTTTCAGGAATAGTTCTCCAGGCTTCTTGAAGCTCATCCTCGGATGTTTTCTGCCATTTTGTTAAGGTTTTCTGTCCAGATGATTTCACACTGCTTCAATAATGTTAAGATCCAGGCTCTGGGGAGGATTTATCGCGCCATCAGACCCGTGACCACTGATTTTTAGTCCAGTTCTTGTGTCATGTGGCATACCTCAGCCTTTTCTCCCCATTTCCCTTCCTTAAGAATGGCTTCTTGACAGCCACCCTTCCATGGAGACCATCTCTGATGAGGTTTTGGTTAATGGTGGATCAACCGAAGCTATTTTGATTTGAAATTCAAATTCTTGTCGTAAAAAAAACATCACCGGTGTCCTTCTGTTTGAGGACTTTGTGGGTTTTTGGGCTGAATGTTTTCATAGTTGCGGTCATGTTGTTTGTGAAATAACACAATACGACACAATAATCTAACAATAACATAAACCCAGCATGCGGCAGGAACGTGTTTATCACAAGTACATCCACATGTTTGAGATTTGTACTGTAGTTGCCTTCTTTCCTTTTTCTTGCTTCATATCCAACAACATCCTTCCTCCAAATGAGAAGTTTTTGGATCATGAAAGACTCAGTCTGAGCTGAACATCTTGTCCCATCAGCTCTGGACGAATACCCTCCCCGTCACTCCCCTCATATTGATTAATTTGGAACTTTATCAGTATGAATTAAACACGTTCGTGCTCATCTCATGCGGCAGATGTCACATTTGCATGAAGGGTTTGGTGCTGAGGGCTTATCTGAGCCCTGCAGAGCGACCGCACACGATCGCTCTCAGGTGCGAGCAGTGAACGCACCACCACCACTCAGACCTCCACCTCCTCCGGCGGTGCTCTCTAACCTGACCACACCACCATTTTGAATTTATCAGTGACCGGCATCTCGCTGCGAGACTGTGTGCATGACTCAGCATTCTGCCTGCCCGTCTGCCACATTAATGCAATTTGATATCATTAATGTACAGCAGGCCGTTCTTCGCTTCCTCACCCAGAACCAAACAAGTGTGAAGAGAAATGTTGTTTTTAAATGGAAACATTGAATGTTTTATTTAAAGATTCTTTTTAGTTTTTGTGACTTAATATCCTGAAAGTGTCTGCAGGCTGCTGATAACCCCCTGTCTTCCATGTTTCTGTGTTTTATCTAGGGCCTTGCCCAGCTGGAGATCCTGTGTAAGCAGCTGTACGAGACTACCGACACCGCCGTCCGACACCAGGCAGAGAAAGCTCTCGTGGAGTTCACCAACAGCCCCGACTGTCTTAGCAAATGTCAGCTGCTGCTAGAGAGAGGCAGCGTGAGTGTTACTGTCACCTAGAGCATCATCATGCCACTCTACCGCAGCCCATCATGATGTAGAAATACCGCGCAGTATCTGGTTCCTATGTGGTTGTTATTGTGCCTCATTCCTGGACAAGCAGAGGTTCATTGTGAGCGCAGACAAATGATTTTTACAAGCCCATCATTTTACATTTTTGAGCAGACAAAAAGAAGTTGCACACAGAATCTGAGCAAGCAAAAATAAATTCTCTGCCCACAAAATGATTTTTCCGTTTTCTCCGATCTGCGGAGACGTACTTCCATAAAACTTTCCTTCAGTTTTATTCATCTTCTCTCCTTCGCTCGCTGCCTCACACCTGTGCACACGCTCTCAGAGAACTGTCTGCGCTCATTTCTGTCAACACGCTTGCTCAGCTGGTTGCGGCGTTCTAGATGTGCCACAGTTCCAGCCAATCACAGGCTAGGACAAAGTTATTCTGATTTGCTGATTGGCTGCGTCACTAACGCTGGAACGGACGGTTTAACTTTCGCTTTGGGATAGAATTATATTTCCGTATATATGAAGTAAATCTGTTTTCTGCATAGGAAGTGCTGTCAAATTATTGTCACCATGTTTCCTGACATATACAGTTATTGCTCATCCTGATGTTGATATGTCAGTCAACATGGTGAAAACAGCACTTTGCATGCAAGAAATCATTTATGAGTTATATGGTAATATGGAAATTTAATTCTAACTGAAAACGTGATCTAATGAAGTTTGAAGTCCTGATCCTTGTAGCTTCTTTTTAAGATCCCACCCCAGTAAGCCGAAGACCCTTTGAAGCCTTAGATCAGGCTTGAGGTTTCTTAACACAGCACATCAGGCTTTGTTCAGTGGGACAGAAAGCAATTTGGTCACAAGTTCATTTCCAAGCAGCAGGTTTTGCAGTCTTGTATTTTGAAAAGCTGGACTAAAGTGTTAAAATCCAGTTTTTATTTATTCCTTCTTAAAAAATTTTTTTAAAAAGCCGATGAGGATCAAGAAAGACGTAAACGGCTTGTTTGAATTAACTCAGATTATGTGACCTGCATGAGCGATCACATGACTGATCAGCTGTTTCTACTTCTGCACAATAAACATGTCCAATACTTGGACATGAAACGATTAATCACAACAGCTGGGAAAAAATTCTGAAGACCTTCATTTTTTTCCCCCAGTTAGTAACCACACACTAGTTCATTCACTTCAAACCATCAAGTAGAAACAACACGACCAACATTTTTCATAAAGGGACACCTTTACTGGAAGTCTTCTGAATAAATACCTTAAAATCAGTAGTTGTTGGTGTATTTAAGTAGGACAATCTGATAGTGTTACATTTGTTTTATGTCAGTCCTGTTAACATGTCAGTGGATTAACTTCAGTCAACTTTTAGTTGTAAGGGACCTTCAACATTTAGCAGGACATGACTGTTAATATGCCTTAATTTCAGTATGTGAAGACTCACTTATGAGTGTTAGTGTCCCCTGGTTTCGTGTCTTTTAATAACAGATACTGAGCGTTACTGGATCTCAGTTTTCTTTGCATCAGTTTTTAAACTGCTACTGAAATAATAATTCTATTTGCAATGAAATTGTTTTTTTTTTCTGCCATTACAGTCTTCATATTCTCAGCTGCTTGCTGCAACTTGTTTATCTAAACTGGTGTCTCGGACCAGCAACCCCCTACCCCTCGAACAACGGATTGACATCCGTGAGTATCTTTGTCTTTCAGCTTCTCTGGAATTTCATCCATAAACCAGGAACTCAAGAGTTTTAGGAGTAGCGAGGGCAAGCTAAATCTGATTTCCGATTTTAATTTCTTTTCTTTCTTTACTTTCTTGAAAACATATTAAACTTATTAAAAACAATAGGCGATACTTTGGATATTACCTCGAAGCCCTGGGGCATGGCTTGCACGGGTGAATATTATTCTCCACCTTTTTTTTTCTGTATCTCATGCTCATATCCACAGTAATTCATAAAATCTGTTAACATTAAGTCGCACTGCAGGAATATTTTTTGTTAACAACATTCGTGCAGCATCGATGAGGTGAGAAGACACAGCTACACTAAGAGTTGTTTGGTTTGAAAGTAAGAAAGAAAAGTGACAGCTTTAACCTCAAACTAGGAAGTTGCCTTCAATTAAATCTACTCAATCTGTTCTGAACTGGAAACGTGTCTGCTTCTAAATTCAGATTAATCATGTAGTGCTGAAGTGCTCGAGCGTGACGTCTGTGTCTCATGAAGTTGTTGTTTATGTTGTACAGGAAATTATGTACTGAATTATCTGGCAACGCGGCCAAAGTTGGCGGCGTTTGTGACCCAGGCGTTGATCCAGCTGTACGCCAGGATCACCAAACTGGGCTGGTTCGACTGTCAGAAAGATGACTACGTCTTCAGAAACGTCATCGCTGATGTGACGCGCTTCCTACAGGTGAGAGACTGACGATTTCACACAAAACCTGCAGGTCCGGCTCTGTTGTTACTTATCCCTAAGAATGGATTATTTAGATCTTCAGAAGAGAAGGAATCGGGGTTCCTGGATTGACTGAATTGAATTGAATCTGCTGCCTCACTGCATTGGAAAGGCCACATTTGTTCTCTGAGAACTCTCCTGCTCCAAGCATCACCATCAACCTGCTGATCTGGACCAATTAACAAGATCATTGAAGTAAAACTGTGTGTACATGTGTGTTGCTGACGTGTAGCCGCTGTGTTTACAGGACAGCGTGGAGCACTGCATCATAGGTGTCACCATCCTGTCCCAGCTGACCAATGAGATCAATCAGGTAAGATGCCTTCAGCTCTCACCCTCTTCCTCTCAGTCATCTCATGGATCATGTGCAGCAGTGCAAAATATAATAAACTCGTTATAATTACATAATCTGCTAGAGGCAGCTGCGCAATGCAAAGGTTTAGTAAAACTTCTGATCCAGTCAGTTTCTTAGGTGCTTCGATCTTGACTGATCATGTGACGCTATTAGTAATTTAACAAGTTTTAACAACATTTTAGGTTAATTATTGAATTCACAAATGATGAGGATATCGAACGGATAACTTTCCCGATCAGCTGCTAACGATCAGAGAAACTTTAATGGCTACATGTGACAAAACCAGCTAAACCAACAGAAGCTTCTCCAGGAAGTGTTGTGGTTGAGCAGGTGGGCGGAGCCTCGTTACACCTGTTTGTGTGCAAGAACACGTCATAGTTGAGTTTCATCATTTTACAAATATTATCTTGTTTGTAAAATGAGAAAAAATGGAAGAAGCTTAGTGGATTCTCCTGAGCTGTTAAGTGAATATGTTTAATATTTAAAGGGCCTGCGGCCAGAGGAGGGAGAGTTATTGATCAGAGGCACAGGGAAACCTCCAAAACAGAAGCTGTTAGATAAGATAAACAGACAAACTTGTGTCTATCTGTCTTCTTGTTATGTCACAGCTGGAGCACAGAAACCTTTACAGTGGAGTTCAGTGTTTTTGGATTTACACCACAGATTTAAGTCCTTCCCGTTGCAGTGAAATTGTGCGTCTCCACTATGTCCTGAAGAGTATATTTATTAGTTTTGGTTAAGTTTCCACACATTAACATTTAGAAATTATTTAAAAACACACACGGTTTGTTTTTCTTCTGTCACAGTAAAAACACGGTTAACTTCTTCCAGACACATTTACACAGTTTGTGGAAATATGTTGAAGAAAGTTTTAAAAGATTTTACTGAACTTGACTGTCAGGACTGTTTTTCATTAAAAAAGACTAAAGGTTTAGAACGGGGGAAGGTCGCTCAGTAGATTACAAAGAGGCTTTATTGGTGAGTTGCCTCTTAGCGCTTTCAGACAAACACTGTTCTGGTTTTGGTTCTAGTTCTGGTTCTGATATGGAGTTTCAAAACCTTGATTATTTATTTTTTTCCAGTGAACCAACCTGTTTAACCAGAACCAAAGCTGGCGAAGTAAACATGAGTTTGGAAATCTGGTCATTAAAGTTAACGGTTAAGTCATCAGGCTCCATTATAACCTAGAGTTGCCTAAAATAAAAAATGATATGCAGAGGACCGAGCAAATTTCCTCAGATGTTAGAATGTCAACACAAGCTTACACTATTCTAGCGTACTAAAGTCGAAATTGGTTGCCAGGCAACATAGCAGCGCAGTGAAATTGAGGTTTTACCCAAACTCAATTATTCCAGTGTTTGAGCTACGTAAGTTATCCCCTTTGGGATTTTTTTATCAGGTGGTCTGTAGTCAAAACTACTGCCTTCAGTAGTTTTTTTGTTTTTTTGGGGGGGGGATACTTGGTTCGTTTCTTCTTTGGCCCCTGCAGTGGCTGAATTCTGCATCCCTGTAAGCTGGTTGGATGATTGGTGACCCATCACGCTGCTCAGCAGCTGGAAAGACGGACATGTAACAACACCTTCAGCTCTGCTTGTGCAGAAGTCTTTCTTACTGTTGTGGTTTTCCTTCTTCACTTCCTAATGCTTATTGGTTATTTGGTCTGGCATGTTTTGTTTTTTTTTACTTTATAGAAACATAACATAACAGCACGGACTCGACGTGATGCACATTGTTGTCGAAATGATTTTTTCTGGTTAGAAATCTGGTTTGTCAGTGGAGAACGTCACCACATCACAGGCCATTAAAACATGTTTGAAAGGAGGCGGCTGCAGTCAGGACATGTGAGATGCTGCTGCTGCTTTCCTCCACCTGTGACGTGAACCACCTTTTTTATTGTCAGATGATCAGATCAGATTTACCTTCTGTGGTCTTGTCTTCCACAAAGGATGTTTTTCTGTCCGTTCTCTCTTTCTGGCAGCTCATTTTCTAAATTTGGTCCCCAAACCGCAGAAAAATTGGAGGAACAGTTCATTTCAGTAGTTACTGTATCATTACTGTAAACCAGTGATGCTATTGAGGATACATCATATTTCTGATTTAGTTTAAATGACTAATTTGAAAAGCTCCTGCAACTGTGGATAGTCTGAAATGTAGAAACGGCAGAAATCTGCAGACAATCGGGTTTCGGTGATGTTTTACTATTATTATAGAAATAAGTATTAAGGAAATGAATAATGCTAAAAATGCAAATTCACAAGCTCTCATGAGGGGTCACATAAAAAGAGTGATATGAAAGCATTTTCCCCATGATTTGAACTGCTTCAAAGAAGGTGCTGAAGAGGCTGACGCAAAGCAAACTGTTGCTTGACGGCAGTCATAATAACAGATGACTGTGTGAGAATATGTTTGGTGTCATTTCATGACAACCTGCTGCTGTTTACAAGGATTTAAATGGCAGAAAATAGAAACATGTCGTCGGATCAGAGGCTGCAGATTTCTCAGCAGTGGCTGGTGCTGCAGGGATTTAACGAAGCAGTTCACCCAGTGTAATCAGCAGTGGACTGCAGATGCCGTCTGTCCAATATACTGATTTGCAGATCACATTAAGCATTGATATTTTTTGTGATGAGTTAAAAAATCCACTGGGATGGATGTATTAAAGAAGTTTAACATTCAGAGTATGTTTTATCAATTTGATGTTGCAACATGAGATTTATCTGCATTAAACTTCCAGCTGTGAACCAAAACGCCACAAACAGAGCAGGTCCCATCCTCTCTGCACGCTGAAGATGTTTAACTTGCTGATTTCTCCTCCTCAGGCCGACACGACGCATCCCCTGACCAAACATAGGAAGATAGCTTCATCATTCAGAGATTCCTCCCTCTTCGACATCTTCACTCTGTCCTGCAACCTCCTCAAACAGGTTTGTTCCAGCAGAGGCGACGTATCGTAGTTTAATACGTGTAACTTCCATACAGTCCTAATAAACTTAGATGCAACTTAAAATCACCTCTGATGAATCATGTGTTCATGAACTGTAAAAGGTTACCTACACATGTCAGACTTCGGTCCTCGAGGGCCACAGTCCTGTAGGTATTAAAACTTTCCCTGCTCCAACACACCTGACTGAAATGAATGGATCATTGTGCAGAAGTTGAAAAGAAGCCGTTGGATCCATTTGATTTGAATCAGGTGTGGAGCAGGGAAACAACTAAAACCTGCAGGACAGCGGCCCTCGAGGACCAGAGTTTGACACCCCTGCATTACAGCATCACATGACACATGATGAAAACATCATTTAACCATCATCTGACAGCTACACTCAGACACAAAAAACACTCTGGACAGAAAGAAGTTAAACTTTTTAAGTAAACCAACAAAAAGTGACAAATATTTCCAGACCAGTTACACAGAAATGAAGTCATTGACTCAAAATGACTTGACTGCTGTCCTCGCTTCACAGTAAGCGCCGTATTTTGACTTTGCCAGTTACTTTTCTGCCTAAAATCAGCTCTTTAGTCCTTGATATGTTCAGACCTCGGAGGTTGTCGTCACAACATTACATCCTCCACAGTCCTCACAGTCTGGTAAGAAAACTTCTCATCAACAAGAGACAGGTTATTCTCTGGGGTGGTTCAGTGTCAGAAGGGTCACAGAAGGAGCATCGTTATCAGACTGAGGGTCTGGTGCTAACAGACATCCTTATACAGTCATAAATAGACAAAGCCAAATACACCTGAATGCACTCGGGACAGATTGAGGACACGTTCAGAGGTGGTCGGGGACATTTTTCATCACATTTTTATAACAAATCAGTCCTGTCTGCTGACCTGATGAGACTCCACAAGCAGCTGCAGTTTCTGGGAAAAGCAGAGTCCAAAGTTCTGTCTGTCCTGTTGGTCCTGCTTTTTTTTTTTCTCTCTTTTACTGACCTCCTGGACAGAACATAATTGTTTTCATTAACTCAACCCAGAGCAACAGAACTAAGGGGAATGTGGTGTTCTGTACTAAAACCCAGAGATGTAATACAGGCAATGAAGCTGATGACTGAATGTTTGGTTTGTTTGAGTCATCAGAGACGAGAGGTGTGCTGACACTTAGCTCTGCAACATCCCTCATCCATCATTTCAGGTTCAATGTGGTCATGTCTGGATGATGGTCTGGATTTTACAGGAGCCTTAGAAACCTGCTGATGTCATGTTTGCTGATTTGAATACAGTTATATATAAGCCCGCTTCTAAATAAGGAAGTAAGAAGTGGAAATACAAAAAGTCCCCTAAGCTAAATAACTTCTTATTTGATTAATAAAATAATCTTTATGTGGAACTACAGTCTTATTTATCAATGTACTTTCATTTCATGCACTGTTGTTATTGCTTACAGTTATATTCTAGTATCAGTCCACTACCCTCATCACCCTGCAGAAAAAAGGGCACTGTACCCCTGCAAAACAGAGGGCAGGGGCCCAGTGGGGAAACTGGGACTGTTACGTTGCCACAGATGGAACAATAAAAACAAAGCGTTCATTCATCAGAGAGCAGACAGACAGCAGAGGGCAGCACTGAGGTTCATGGTGTGTGTCTGCTTGTTTTCAGGCTTCGGGGAAGAACTTGAATCTGAACGACGAGTCCCAGCATGGCCTGCTGATGCAGCTCCTCAAACTCAGCTACAATTGCCTCAACTTTGACTTTATAGGAACTTCCACAGACGAGTCGTCAGACGACCTCTGCACTGTACAGATCCCCACGTCATGGAGATCAGGTGAAGATCCAGCTTCAAGCACGTACATGGGAACCCTGGGGGTGGGATATGTATTTTGTATTGTTCCATAAGTTATTAAGTTAGTCGTTCAACATCTGCTGCTACCAACTGGGAGGATGGTTGATTGACATACAAAGCAATTCCCAAAGCAACCACACAGTGGTGTCCACGCATACGCCAGCTTGTAGGTATGCTTGTGAATGTAATGCTAACAACATGCTAACACAGGCCGGTGTACCTCAAGCACCTGTAAAACGACCAATGCAGCAACCTTAATACCATCATTAATCAAGTCAGCATGCTCAGGCATGTAAAAAAGCCAAAAATAGTACAAATGTATTTATTGACTTCTACATTAGTACAGAAATGGAGAGAAACACACAGAGGGAACAAAAAAGAACGACAGATGAGTTTATTTCAATAGATAATTTGATGATAGAACACATTTTGCCATTTAAACAACATTCATTTCCATTTAAACATAAATTTCTAAAAGTACGTGGTGTTACTGAATGCACCAAGAAGTCTCATAGTCTTTCTCTTGCAAAGAGATGTTGATTTCAGGATATAAACACACCATGAAGTCCTTTTTATCAGTTAGTTGGAGCTTTTCAGAACGACAGATTCAGTTTTTGGCACTGGAGTTCTACCTTTTATCTTCATGATTTTAGTCGTGTTTCTAAGTAAAGTGACTCTGAGAAACTTGGTTTACATGTTCATCTAGCAGCCAATCAGACTGCAGCTGTACTGCAGAGGTGAGGGAGGAAAAGAGAAGAACTGGAACAGCATCAGTGTTAGTGTTGGCAGTCTTTGGCTTTGTCTAAACTGGGCTGGATTTTATTTAACGTGTAAAACTTAATCAGTCTGATCTGTAAATGCTCCACTGTAACTGTCTTTTACTGTAATATCTGATTTTATTTCTCTCCTGCAGCATTTCTTGATTCCTCCACCCTGCAGCTCTTTTTCAATTTATATCATTCCATCCCTCCGTCCCTTTCTCCGTTGGTAAGTGGGAGTTTCTGTGTTACGTAGCCTTCTGAATAAGCTGCGGAGCCTCCTGTTTGAGTCTCACGTGTTTGTCTACCTGCGCAGGTGTTGTCGTGTCTAGTTCAGATCGCCTCTGTAAGGAGGTCTCTCTTTAACAACGCAGAGCGAGCAAAGTTCCTCTCGCATCTGGTGGACGGAGTTAAGAGGATATTAGCGAACCCACAGGTAACCTTCACCCCTCCTGTACACGCCCGCCTTCCTGCTGCTCTGTGTGTGTGTGTGTGTTTTGTGAAATGTGTGTTTTTTCCACAGTGTTTGCCAGATCCCAACAACTACCACGAGTTCTGCCGTCTGCTGGCGAGACTGAAGAGCAACTACCAGCTGGGGGAGCTGGTCAAAGTGGAGAACTACCCGGAGGTGATTCGGCTCATAGCCAACTTCACCGTCACCAGTCTGCAGGTGGGTGTGTGCCCTTTAAATCCACTTATCGCCGTGTCACATGTGAGTGTGTGTAACCGTCGTCCTTGTGTGTTCCAGCACTGGGAGTTTGCCCCCAACAGCGTCCACTACCTGCTGAGTCTGTGGCAGCGTCTGGCAGCATCGGTCCCTTACGTGAAAGCCACAGAGCCTCACCTGCTAGAGACCTACACCCCAGAGGTAACCAAGGCCTACATCACGTCGCGGCTCGAGTCGGTTCACGTTATCCTCAGGTAAGACCCACCGGAGCGCCATTCCAACCAGACACCCAGTTCCACCTCTGCTACTAAGCTTCTTATATCACCACCTATTATATGCATTGACCAGAAAGTCGATTCCCCCTCTTGTGCAGGTATACTGGGACAAGGTGTGTAATCTGTTGCAGTGACCTAGTTGAACTGTAGCTGCTCCTAATGTCAGTGGTTCTCAAACTGGGGGGTCGCCAGATAATTGTAAAAAAATATATAGCTTACATTTATCAAATAAATTTGGGATTTTTATCAGGGCTGTCAAAATGAAACTGTTAATGCAGACATAAATCTGTGAAATTAGCACCTTTTAAAATGTTTTAAACACATGAACACAAACAAATTCTGAATTTGGCATTATTTGGTGACAGGAGCGCCGCATGTAGGTGCCTTGTCACAGCAATAAACCATATCCACCTTAAGCTTAATGACACAGTTGATATATCCCACAATGAATTACTCATGGCGAATGCCAACGTGTGTTATCTTGCAGGTCATGGCTCAAAAGGTTTGAGAACCACTGGCTTAAATGAAGTGTGCATGAAAACATACAGTGTCAGCTCTGTTACTCTAAATGACTTTTGATCAGCGTAACATTAACTAATCTCCACGTATCACCTGATTAGACGTACGTCATCAGCTTAACTTGTTTCTGATGATTAGCATGCAGATGTATGAGAGAAATGCGTTGCATCTGCCCTGTAAAATCACAGCGAAGCATCAAGCATGACTCTTCGCTGACGTCTCAACTGCCTCATATACAGCTACAGCTCCTCAAAGCAGCCGGCTCGGCCTGAAACTATTTTCTCAGTGTTGAGCATAAAAAATTCATGTAAACTATTTTGTCCTGTGGAAGACAAACAAAAGATGTCACCTGTGAAACGATTTTATACCACAAAACACTGCCAGAGAGAATGTCTGAAAGACACAGAGAAGGACAATAATCATCCAGGTCTGCCTTAAATGCTGAAATATAAATGTAAATGGGCTTTACGTTTATTCCCTTTTCTGTTCTTTCTTTTTTTAAATCTGTTTTTTGTGGTGTTTTAGCTTTAATAGAGACTCTGCAGAATGGTGACATACTCTCCCAGGGAGCTTATTTCAATAAAACATGTTGGAATATATGGGCTAAATTTCAGGTGTTTTTCCAAAAAACACTCAAACGCAATTTTTTATTTTATTTTTTTCCTACATGAATTTGTTCAGATCTGACTTGAGGCTCATTTATGCTCCTTTTGTGTAACTGTCCTTATACTCTCATGCATCCTCATGCACTGTCCCAAAAAAGGTTAAGAAGCACTGATGTAGAGCATAAATGGGCCTCAAGAGTTGGCATGCTAACTGCATCTGTGTGGGCATGAACATTAAGGTGTTGAGCTCTCGTTAACAGTGTTTGACTCATCAATCCCTTACAGAGGGACTCAAGCTAATCTACCAAATACTCAAACAGATTGACATGAGGAAAACTTGGAAATGTGTAGTTCTTGATTTTAAAAAGTGCAGTTCAGTTTCGAATGAATCCGGTAGGAGGAAACGAAGTGGCTGTGTTGTCTCCACAGAGACGGGTTAGAAGACCCTCTGGACGACGCCGGCCTCGTCCAGCAGCAGCTAGACCAGCTATCCACCATCGGCAGGTGTGAGTACGAGAAGACGTGCGCTCTGCTCGTCCAGCTGTTCGATCAGGCGGCGCAGACCTACCAGGAGCTGCTACAGTCCACCAACTCCAGCGCTGCTGACATCACTGTGCAGGAAGGTGCGCTTGGAGTAAAGTTCATCATCGGCCATGTGTTATTTTGTTTTTTGAGGTTTTAGGAACAACGGGCTTGTGGCAGGACTCAGTTTCCCTCTGCTCTGTGTGCAGGTCGGTTAACATGGCTGGTTTATATAATCGGGGCAGTAATCGGTGGACGGGTGTCGTTTGCGAGTACGGACGAGCAGGACGCCATGGACGGAGAATTAGTCTGTCGGTAAGAATCTGTCCTGAAGACTTCCTAAGAAATGATGATGCTCTAACTCAGATTTGTTTTGAAACATGTTTTTTTTGTGTGTTTTTTTACATCAGGGTGCTCCAGCTGATGAACCTGACTGACTCTCGGCTAGCTCAGGCCGGCAACGAGAGGCTGGAGTTGGCCATGCTCAGCTTCTTTGAACAGTTCAGGAAGATCTACATTGGTGACCAGGTGCAGAAATCATCAAAGGTGAGGTTAACCCCCACCCGTCTCCATCCTGCCGCAGTAACCCTGCACAGTCTGCAGTTAGCAAGGGGCCAGTTGATGGGGCCGAGCGGGTCTTTTGTCTTCAGTTTCTGCTGGTGCTGCCGTTTTTAGAGAGCCACATCGTTGGTGTGGTCATGTGCTTCATGCCAACTGACTTGTGTCTTTCTTTGTTCGGGGCGGAAGCTGCAAAATGTGATCATCTCAGATAAGTGGAGTGAAGTAGAAACTGTGTCGTTGTTTTGTAGTTTGTCAGTACAGAGAACAACCCGATAAAGTGTCAGTCAGTACCAGATTAGCCACCAGGGTTAATACCAGTCCAACAGCACTGATACGGATATTTTAAAAGATGTCATATCAGTGAAAATTAACAGAAATGAATTAAAAGCGACGAAGAAGTCTTCAAAGGTTTGGATTAATTTGGGTCCATGAGGCAGAGTTGAAGCCTAAATAAATGTTCATGTGGGAAAAAAAGTCCCCTCTTTCAGTTCGTAGGTTTGACATATCAGGACATAATTAAAAAAATAATCATTTTGATTTTACCAGATCTTAAAATGAGGTTTTAGTACAACCCCAGAGGAACAACACTTGACATATTCTCCCATGTCATTACTTACTGAACAAAACTGTTTTTGGAAAATGACTGTAAGTCCATCCTTATTGCTTCCATAGGAGGTTAAATAGCAGCCAGGTGCTGCTAATCAGATTCACTCAATTAGTTGATCATCATCACAAGCTAAGTTTACATGGAGCACTTTTGATCCAATCAAACGTCCAATCAAAATAAAGATGTGTCATGTGAACACCTCATCTCGTCTGATCGGCAAGAATTTTTCAATCCGATTTAAAAGTGGTGGTTTAAACCTTTTCACGGTCAGACCAGCAGGAAAAAATAACCATCATGTGTACACTCATTCGGATCGTTCCTGTGGTGGATGTTGTTTCTGAGCGTGCTTGAACCATGTTAGATGACCTAATGAGTTTCAGGGAAGACTTAAATGGCAGCAGCAGACGGAACTGGACTGTGAAAGAAATTGAAAGAGTTAAGGACAATTGAGCATCTCAATGGTCAAAAGGTTAAAAAAAATCTTCTTAATCTTCATCCAAATTCTTTAAATCTTTACAGTAGTATTAAATCTTTTCACATGTAAACAAAACTAATCGGATCACTTTATCCAGTGTCTATGTAAACATGTCGGCTGGAATCCATGATCAGGTTGAGTTCAGTCGGATAGATGAAATATTTGTCAACGTGAATGTAGTTGGTGTGAACACCTTCCCAGTTCCCTCAGTTAGCATGTTCCCTCAGTTAGCATGTTCCCTCAGTTAGCATGTTCCCTCAGTTAGCATGTTCCCTCAGTTAGCATGTTCCCTCA
>JBBBVU010000020.1:2742567-2760666 GCA_037177055.1 Atherinosoma microstoma
TATATGAAAAATTTATATCATAACGAAAATATACACCGGTATTCGGTACGAACCGGTATACCGCACAGGCCTAGCATGTCGTTTGATTTTAAAATGACTCGTTTTCACGTGTTATTTTGGGACACCTACTAAGAAGGCCTGCATTAAGGGGCTATGAAAACAAACATGAAAAGTAGGCACTGAAATAATATCGGTGATATTGCAGATATTACAGATATCAGCAGTATCGGCGATATTGCAGAAAACGCAAGTATCACCCCGATATATCGGCCAGCCGATGTATCGGTCAACGCTCAGAATGTAAACACGGAAACTAAACGGCTGCCTTTTAAGATTTATTCGATTTGGGACCTGGCTTTAAGAACGAGTATTTTTGGGCTCCCAAAATGCCATTTCCATGTAGCAGAAACATCCGAATAAAAAAATATACAACTCAACTTGTCTCCGTGTGGACATGGCCTAAATAGCACCTGAACACGCCACAAAAACCACATCCATCTGGCAGCTAAGATATAGGATCTATGCCTGCAGGAGGAGGATTTAACTCTCCAGTCCACAAGGGGGCAGTAATGTATTTACACTACCCAACATGACAGACCGGAAGACAGTTGAAAAATGGAAACAAAACAGTGTTAGCCTATTGTCACACCATTGTTATGCTCTTAAAAAAGAAGTTTGTAGATCAAGGATATAATTAGTCAAAACTTTGTTGTGCAAGTGGCATCTACTTCACTTGTTAGTTGTGGAGGACGATAAAAAAATGCAGGAGAAACCACGCAAAAGTGAAAAAACACATCAATGTGTACACTCTGAATAGACAAAGAGTGTTCCCTGATATTCCACACATACTACAGCGGATTGTCAGCTTGAAATATGAGAGCTTTTAGCCAGCAGAGTTAACAGCAGGTTTATAGTACATTTCATTCAATCCCTAGCTTTAACATGTTTTAAAATAACCATATCTTATGTTTCACTTGACTTAAAGGCTTCAGTAATGAGGGCTGCGATTATTTTGGTGCAACAGGAACTTGGACGTGTGTCAAAGTGTTTCCCAATCTCAAAAATATCTAATTGAAAAGGAAGGTCTTACAATCAGGATAATCCTATTTCAGATAATACAGTTGGGCCACATTAAGCCCCTTTAACAGCTTAAAATTTCATAAAACCTTCATATTTTAGCGAGAGTACTTGCAGTTTAGTAATAAATCCAACTAACGGTAGCCACAATCCCAACTGGACGGTAGAAAAGGAAATGGTGCCAGAAACTTTCCCACCAGGAGCAGTGTTACAGTTTCCCATCCTCAAAAACAGATGTGAGGGGGGGGGGGTCTTCAACTGGTGAGAAATTGTTCTGCAGAGCTCTGTGGTGATATTGTCGTCCTCCTTTCAGACAATATGAAGATGCAGAAATGATAAAAGCTGATGAAAGTCTATCAGAAGAAGTAAATTATTGTTTTTTTCTTCTATAAAACACAAGTAGGGTCTATTTCATGTCTGTTCTCCATCTTCACACT
Organism: Atherinosoma microstoma; assembly: GCA_037177055.1. Lineage (NCBI taxonomy): Eukaryota > Metazoa > Chordata > Actinopteri > Atheriniformes > Atherinidae > Atherinosoma > Atherinosoma microstoma. The sequence goes on from JBBBVU010000020.1 coordinate 2,744,082, forward strand.
CGTGTACAGTGTATTTCTGTCCGACAAACACACGCACACTGACACACACCCGCTCTTGGCCCAGTGGTCTAGTTTAGCATGCCTCTCTAAAACCAAACCAGGTCGCACGCATTCAGCCAATCATGCCAGCTCTTCTGAATAAACTGGTTCATCAAAAGCAGGGTGGCAACCAGCGGTGCTGGAGACAGATGTGGGCCTGAACATGATCGATTTCCAGCTCTGAAGCCGGCCTCAAGTTTCTAAAGAGGAAAACAAAACCACAGCTGTGAGGAAAAGGCGTCACGGACCACAATAGGAAGTGGTAGTCAAATAATAAACGGCAGGAGGGACAGAGGAAGACTGACGACACTCGCTGCAACGGCTTCAGTTAACATCCACCTGCCAAGTAAAAGTCTGAATGATGACATTTAATCCTGCCGTTTAAACCAGATTTCTGGCCTTTATTTTTTTCTTGAACTTTGTCCCTGTTGGCCACCGTACACAGCGTGGCTGCATTCCAGTCTGCGACAACAGAAACAATGTGGAATCCAACAAAAGCCTGATTCAATTCTTTTCCTGCCAATGTCTGCAGAGTTGATAAGCAAACACCACCAGAAGCTTCTTACAGTTCCAGTCCAACTCATCCGAATCTGCACATCGCATTTTATCTGCCATGATGGAGGGTGCTGAGGGTGCTGGCTTGTGGTTGACTCTCAATCCAGGAAGTAAGCTTTGGTTTTAGCTGCCTTCACTGCAGGGCAACAGAGGCGTTTTTAAATGTCTGATTGTGCTCAGGAAGCTCACTTTGACCTTGAAGTTACTGATTTTTGTAGCATGTTTTTACAGTGATGCAGATTTTTTGGAAGCTTTTCCCAACACTGTCATTTATCCACCAGAAAGGGAAGCTCATTTGGACTAAAAATCTACTATTAGTCTGCTTATTTACCTGCTGAATTCATCCAGGAAGTTCATGAGTCTTGTGTGTGATGTATATCGCGGCTCCCTTTTTAACTGCAACCTCCATAAGATTAACTAACAGGAACACCTAGATCCTGGTGATTTGTCCATGACAGCTGTGACATAAAGCTCTTTACATTTGGTCACTGTGGTCAAACTAAGGCGATGCCACCACAGCTACAGGCCAGTTTCTCAGACACGTCTATGATCCATCACAGGGATGCTCAGACTTATGGGATAATGTTGTTGCAACAGTTTGAAATATGAGATTGTAGAAAAACTTTCAATAAGTTGTTTCCTGTATGGGATGTCTTCTACTACTATTCTACTGATTTAAGTGTGCATTTTCCTCATAGTCAACACCTTTTCTTACAGGAAGAACGTCAGTTTATGACAGATGGCTGCCTGGCATCATTGGCGACCATCACGCCTGTCATCCTCTCACGGTGCAGGATAATAAATTATGCGCTGTGTGCGTGGTTGGTGCTCAGTGTATGCATTGCAAGTGCAGAATATTGTAGCTTTCATTTCAGCTCTCAAGTCGTCGGGGAAATGACTCAAAAAGCTACCGTTTTGGCTGGTCATCGAGTTGGTCACGTATCAGCGGCAACACAACTGCTATCTGTCGTTTCTGATGTAATTGGCCTGTTATAATGATTTTATTGCAAGCGACTGGTTTTGGGTTACAACTGAAACTAAACATGGATTACACAACTTTATGCTCGTGGCATCACCATGTTGAGAATTTGCGTAGCTGCGCAGGAGACAAAACTAATTTGGCAGCGTGAATAAACACAAGCAGCCACGACGTAATGCAACTGCTGGAAAGCTGGCAGAAATGTAAAATAACTCAGTTTTAATGGTTAAGAACACACGGTTGTTAATCCAACAGTAGTTGTGTGGGACTGGCTGTTGAGCATAGTGACTGAAAAATAGCTTCAGCAGTGACATACTAATGATGCCCAGTCCTGTTTTAAAAGCGATGGCATGACATTAAGTTCTGTAGGGCATGTTGGACCGCAATTTCTAATAATCATGATTTTCAGAGATAATTGGACTACTTTATTATAGTTGACTGGACCGTCTGCCTGCACAGCAGGGCTTGCAGTGAGCTGCCATCTGTCATGCAGAAAAACCCATCAGACTCTTTCCTTTTTCTCCAACTGAGACTTTGTTGGTGAACAGTAGCTGTGCCCACTCTTGTAGCCCTGAGTGCAGCCCCCTCACGTTGTGTTTCCAATACTGATCCCATTTACATGACCATCACAATCTGATAACTGGGAGTATTCAGATAATTGCATCTATATGCACTTTTAAAATGTGATATTTGGAAAACAATTGTCTACATTTTCCAGTCCATTGTTGGATTTCTTTTAGAGTTTGTCTGTATGCAGGGGCACAATACTTAAACTTCCTGTTATTTTCAAAACATCTGCTCCTTGTTGAACATGGCTGGACCCACAGTCTTAGCTTTAGCTGCGCAAATGTGGGAGCTAATAAGCAGTAAAATAGAGCACATGTGAACTTAGTTTATACTCGGACTTCCCAATGTGTACGTTTGTGTTCCCTTCATGTTGTTTCTACCTGTTTAACAGAAGATGTTAAAAAGATTGAAGCGATGCAGGTGTTTGCACATGCATGCACAGATGTAAAAAAAGTTAAATCAAATAAACATGCACAAAGACATCAGAATATGTCGGTGTGTTAATCCTATTTCTCATAATCATTTAACTGTCATTGGGCCTGCTTACATGCGCACCTAAAATCTGATCTGGAGTTATTAGATAATTCAGTTGGTCATGTAGACATCATAATCTGATACCCCTTAACAGGTAATGGCAGTCATCCAATCATGAGGAATTCTCCCCAATACTCTTTTCTTTGCTCATGTCGACCGTATTCCTAATTCTTAAAAAACCTGTTGCTTCTGTCTTTTCAATGTCTCCCATTAAAAAACAGAAGTGGCGCCATCGCAACTTGAGCGGAACACGATACAAAAATACAATGTAGCAGCGAGAAGTCAGAGTATAAACAATGTAAGGATTATTAGCTCCCATATTAGCACAGCTTAATGCTAAGATCGTGGGTCCTGCCATGTTCAACAAAGACTGGAAGGTGCATCACTATGCATGTATCTAATCTGAAAGGAATCCTATAATGGACTGGAAATTGTAGACGTCAGACCAGATGATTACCCCCACTTATCGGATCTTGATGGTCATGTAAACGAGCTCATTATCAGATAAAGTACATCAGATAATGCCGTCTACATGATCGCCTCTCCAGAAGTTAGATAATGATCAGACTTTTTGGTGTGCATGTAAATGGGCTCAGTGCTGATCCATTAGATCGGAGCTGATTGATAACCTAAACAGACTGTTGCTATGACAGCCAAATTACTTCATGACAATGCAACGTTTTCACTTTGCATTCAAAAGGGGTTGGCAGGTTTTTTGACGATGGCAAAAAGGATTTTAGATATTTTCTTTTGCCGCTGCCCTTTAGGGCCATAAACTACACAACATTCTAAATACTGCAAAGTTTTTAGCATCAACTGTTCATTCATATTCTTGAAAAAAAATCTATATTTTGGCTTATTTTTAGTCAAAATGGTTAGTTGCATCTAGTTAAACAAGCAGGACGCCCAGAACAGAGTGTTAGTGGACAGGACCCAGGGGGCAGTGCTCCATCCTGGGGCTCAAAACATTACACTGAACCTGCTCATCCTCAGGTCCAGCTCCATCAATCATGAATGAAGACACAATCATTGCGCGTGGCAGGCAACGCAAAGGGCCGGACTGATTTGATTACCATCTGTAACTAAGCCAAGAGACCAAAAGCAGCCAGAGCGGATCTGTCGGTGTGTACACACCAAACACACACAGTCTGCAACAAACATGTAAGAAAACGGAATATTTCGCAAAAGCAAGCAGAGGCCTTCGTATGTTTCTAAATGAGTAATTTCTTTAATACAAACAGAAAACAAAGAGCAAAAGAAACACTCCAGAATAAAATTATGTAACTGGTTATAATAGACTAATTTCCAGTTTTTTTCTGAACCAGAAGTGAAGCAAATTTAATCCTTTTATTGATCAGACAGCTTCTGTGATAGGAAAAGGTAATGACAGCAATCAGTAGCTGATGAACAAAATTACACAGTGTCTCATCGGGGGGGGGGGTCTATCTTTTTAAATCCCCTTAACCTGACAATGATTGTAATATATATATATATATATATATATATATATATATATATCAAATGTTCCACGGTTTCCCTGATGTGGCAGTGAAGGTTTCTGTTGTTATAGAAACAGGCTGCAGCTAAATAGACTGAATGGCTGAAAAGGTAAAGCCAATCAGAGTCGGTCCACTCCAAGTGACAGCATGTCGACTTCCAGACTGAGCTGAAGCCTTAAGAAGGCAGCTTTAATGACAAGATGCTCTCTTGCAGCTTTACACTGCTAAGCTTTTCTAACCCACTGAGCGTTTCATACCTGACCACTGCTGACACAACCTGCAGCCCCCAGAGCTGCTCAACCATCACACCTTCACTGAGGTGGAACCATTTCACTTTCCATGTAGGAATCTCCACAGCTGAAGACTGACTTGAATGAATAAAGCAACTAAATATTTTTGTTATGTGTGAATAATTATTAATAAATAATCCATTATTTACTTATTTTAGTACAATTCAAAGTGATATATGAACCTGTGTCAACAATAAAATGTAAAGAACTGAGTAAAATTCCAATTCCAAAACTTTTGTGTTTTCTGAAAAAGCTTAATTCAAGGATTTTCCAGATTTGTAAAACCAGTTTTCTGCAGCCTAACAAAACCCTTCTTATTTTTTTAAAAGTCGTTTTTAAAATAAAAAATAAATTAAAAAAAAACAGCTGTTGGCAGATAGGGTATTTTAGATTAAGTCTAATTTACACACATCGCCTTCATTCAGCCTCCAACACTGCTGATTGCATTTACATGCATTAGTTGCTGTGATAGTTGGCAAATGAAGCCACATTCCTTTAGTTTTCATCCAGAAACAAGAGCCGTGTGTTCGGGTGAACCTGCGCGGCGCGTGTGCTTTCGCTGCAGGATGTCAAACATCTGGCACTCCGGACAGCTAAGCTAGAAAAAGAAAAAAAAAGCTAACTCATTAGCTGCGGCTGCATTGATTACCTGTCTGATTGATAAACCTGTCGGCCTCTTTCCGCTCTGGGCAGGCAACGCCGATCAGCCCGGTTCAATATAAAACCCTGAGTATACGAGATGTTAACGGTGTGGACTGGTTTGACATCCAGCTGCTCTGCTCACACTTAGCTCTCCAGTTAGCCCCTCACCAGCTCCCGTTAACTTCCTGCACTAGGAGGGACGTTTACACAAATAAATGCCACGTACCTTTGATGGGTCGTTCAATGGTGGAGAGTTTGTTTTGGTCTTTGGCCGACATCCTCCCTTTATGTGGGCTGAGAGCGGAGAAGGAGCTGAATTCCGAACCAAACTTGACAAATTCCTTACTAGCTAGCAGGCTAGCTGGGGTGAGCTAGCCGCGCTAGCTAGTGGTGTGGCTCGGAGCAGCAGACAGGGCAACCGGACTCGGCTTCCAGGCTGAGCTGGAGTGAACCCTGACGGGGGAAGGGAGCAGGGAGGGAGGAGGTGTCCTTATCCAGCAGATTCAAGCTTTTCGTCTGCGCTGTGCTCCGCGGTGCAGTGATGCCGAGCCGCTGTCACTGTGTGTCAGATGAATCGATGGTCCAGGAAGCGGCCCGGGCAGCGCCGATCACTGGCTCCAGCAGCACCGCGCGGAGCGTCAGATCATATCCCGACTTTATCCCTTTATTCTCGGACGAGGTGCATCTGTTACAGGCCGCTGCGCTTTGTTTTTTTTTTTGTCGTGATCCGATGTGTCGTTCAGACCCTCTGTCGGATTACAATAATCCGCCGCAAGCGGATTTCCTACAACATGGCTCAACGCGGAGATTTGTGGGTAGTGTAGTTTAAATGAGATTTTAACGCACCTCCTTCACAGCCACTAAGCCGCGAACATCCAGTTTAAGAGCATTTACTCAACCACACGATCGAGTTGGCTCTACTTTACTTATATCTGTGGAATGTCACTTAATTCAATATTAAGTAAATACCAATAATAAAAAAAGATCACCCGAATTAAATAGGCTACATTTGGCGTAAGCCCTTTTCCTGCCATTTTTCCTATATTTTTGCAACTTGTAATTATTATTTGTTGATCATTTTTACTCTGTTATAGCATGTGGTATGAATTTTTGCAAAAAGGACAAACTCTTCTTTTCAGTATTTCTTTTTAATACTGTGTCTTTTTCTCGTTTTTCTCTTTTATGTATGTTGATGCATACACCTTCAACAAAAATATACACAAAAATGCTATTATTAATTCATTATAAATCAATAATTTTTTGTTTTTTTCCCGCATTAATCACTTAAACAACTTTAGATTTGTTAAAAACTAATCATGTTCAGGATTTCAATCATTTAGGTACCATCTTAATTGGGCAACTTGAATTATTCATTACGAAAAACTGGGATGGCATATTGGAGGTGATTAGAGTCATACAATGTCAAAGATTAGCAGCAAAATCGGTTTGATTGCATTAGTGCTTTTATGTAGGTTCACAAACTCCTTCTGGACACCAGCTGTGGCCAAAATGCTTCATTGATTTACAGTAAAACCCCATTTTAAATCTAATTAGAGTTTATCTTACAGTTTGAAATAATTCATCATGTGATGTCAGCATATCACTTGGAAGTAAAATTATTTTTGACATTTTTTTACTGCATTCCACCAAATTCAACAGCCAAATGCTGGGTTTTGGACCCCATAGGTTGGGTATCTGTGACCACACCCTGGATCACAGATTATGAGCCAGTGCATTGGGTTGGAGGTGACCCTGAAAAAGAGCCAAATCATTCTTCTTTTCAGTCCACCATCTTTAACAAGACAACAACCTGATCAGGCTGGACTGGTTTGCTATACAAATTTCTTCATGCAGATCTGAATTAAACGTCAATTCAAACCCAAGTGTCTGTTGTTTAATAACCCACATTTGTGGTTTTTCTTTCTAGTCCACTTTTGGGTAGCTGTAACTCCACAACTTGGTCATTCTAACCTATTTAAAAAAAAAAAAAAAAAACCTAACCCAAAATGCAGGGTCAAACCCACAGTGTCAGAATAACCCATGGCTGGTTTGGTCCATATTTCACCCAGTACTTGGATAGCATGACAACCCAAACTGGGTTATTTATTACCCAGGAGATTTTAGCGTGTCAGCAGAGGCATGAAGTTCTTGTATTTTTTCCAGTTACATTATGGCTCTGTGTGACTACCAGGGGGCCCAAAATTGTGTGTGTGTGTGTGTGTGTGAGAGAGAGAGAGAGAGAGAGAGAGAGAGAGTGAGATAGAATCTGTAAGCATGCACCGATCATTTTAGGGGTGATAAAAGGGCATCTTTTGAGGGATGTGTTTCATTTGTATTAAAGAGGTGCTTAAAAAATTGCCTCCTGGTCTTGCCGTGCTCAAAAGCATAGAAAAACTACGAGTGTGTTTATGCATTCGGCTGCTTTCACAGTCAAAGTTTGTGACTGCTGCCACCAGCTCAGCCAGAGGGACAGCTGTGTGCTGGTCGTGCACAGGCCTAAAAAGAGGTCTTCTACCTGCACTAAGTGTAACAAATTTGTAAAGCATCATGTGACATGCTGCAGAACCTGCTGCTGGAAATACTGTAACCTAAACACACAAACCCTCTCTCAAACACACACACATACATCCTGTGCTCAAAGTGTGAACATTTGTTTAATATTTGTTAATATTTTATCTCTTCTGTTGTTTTTTATTTTGTTGTTGAAGTTTTTAAAGTCGCAGCTGTTTGCAAAATCAGTGTGCACATTGATGAATCGCTTGTTGGTTCAAATATTACTTCAGACACAAACAAATCCCTCTTGGGGCCCCTTGTTAGTACACGGCTCCATGATATAGAATAGAGTAGAATTCCATGCATCTACGTGCTATGGGGAAAAACTGTTAAATCCGGTGGAATATAGTGAAAATGTTGAATATCTCTACTTTTCTTCCAAATAAAATGCCAACATTATAGAATACAGGGCTGTAAACTGCTATGATAGTGAGATTAAAAGAAAAAAAGTAGTTTTAATGGAAGTCAACAAGGCATTTTTGGACACAAACAAGTCCAGACTGAAATGTTTCTGCTATCTGTGTTCCAGCAGATGTCATTAAAGACCTTAACTAGAGCAGTCTCAGTGCTGTGATGTGGCCGGAAACCTGATTAGTTGACATCAAAACAGTTATTTAGTGTCAGGAAGTTGTGTAGTTGTTGAAAGAGCTTTTTCTATTATCTTACTAAGAAAAGGGAGGTTTGATATCGGCCTGTAGCTGCTCATGAGGGATGGGTCTAAGTTGTTCTTTTTCAGTAGCGGCATGATGACGGCTGTTTTTAGGGTCTGAGGGAAGACACCTGAAAGCAGGGACATGTTTACAATCTGTAAATTATCTGAAGCCATGCATCCTGAAACAGTCTTGAAAAAGGGGCCAAAAACCCTGATAATGATGTAATGTTTGGTATTTTTTAACAAGTCTGAAGTTATTCAAATTTCCTATGTAAAAAAAGCATTAAAATATTGTTTTTTTGTGCATGTACATTGTTGCCATGAAAATGTCCAGATGGTAATGAATTTTGAGGAGAAAAAAAAAAAACGAATCTCCCGGAATAAATACATTTATATTTACTTTACTTTTATTTTTCATGATTTATTTAATATATTAAGTCCATAGACAGTTGATCATGTCATGAGTGGTTACATATTGTCAGTCTAGACAAAAACAACTTTCCATATTTGAATATATTTTGTGTACTTCAGCCCACCTTAATTCAGAGGAAAGACTTCCCAGCGAACTATGTGTATCTGACATCTTTGGTTACTCTTTCTCATTTAAAAACGTAATAAAACATTTAAATTCTAATGACACACTCACCGGTGCATCAGTTATAACAACCCACAAAAGTTGTCAGTAATGTTTTTCTGTAAGTTTTAATTTAATACTTCAAAGATTTTGAGGGACACTTTATTAAAGAAAAACAATCAGTGACAGGTTTTTTTTATGATAAACTGGTGGTTTTACATCTTGTCAAATTTCAGGCTCTCAGATGTGAATATTTCAGTCTTCTGTCTGAATAAAGTAAATAATAAAAACAAAAGCTGTTTATCTGACATCTGAAGATGTACCAAACATTTTCATGACATGTATTTAGATGATTTGTCGTCATTTACAGCTCTTAGATGTGAGAGTTTGCTGTTCTGATAACAAAGTATCTGAATCCTTTAACCTCTTATGTCAAGGAATTTAGTGAACGAGCACATTTCAGACTCACCTCAAACTCTTACATATTGTGTTTGTTTTCTTTCTTTTAACCCTAAAGGCAGCTAAACGGTGTGATACAAATGACTATAAAACAGCAAATGATAAACATGTAAGACAAGGAAATATCTTTAAAATCATCTCAACCCTGCACACTTATCTGTAAGAGCAAAATGTTTTAATGCAAACACTTTGGCTGCTGCACAGATTTGCTGGAACGTCTGCTGTCTGTCTTTTATCCAGCGTTGCAGTGTTTTGGACCTCAGGGCTTACCGTACAGCTGCTTCCTCAAACTCATTAGCTCACTTTTAGCTCATGAAGGTGTCGTCAGAACAAACACAAAGCTGAAAAGTTGGACCACAGCGCCCTCGTGTGGACACTAATGAAACGACTTGAAATAAATGAACATGGATGCACGTAAGTCTGCAGGAATCTATGGTCTGTCAGAAGAAATAGTTGTAGAAGTTTTTTTTATTATTATTGTTTTTATTATTGAACATGAGGAATCATCCATCATGTTCAGCAGCTTGTGCAGCATTCTTCTCTGGACAATCAGAGTCATCTCCAGCACAGAACCAGCTTTCTTCATCAGTTTGTTCAGTTGCCCCAGCAGATGGCTGCAAACCTGATTGCACTTTCCACAACAGACTTATAGGAGATATGCAACATCTTGGCGAAGATATTGGCTCTTTGATTTGATGCTTTTTATGATCAAACTTCTTCTTGGATATTTTGTGATGTCCTCAGTTTTGTTCTACACTGGAAACATTTCTTTGTGATCATTATGTCTCTTTTTGTATCTTTATTCTTAGATATTCTTTCCTGTATCGTTGATGATGACGATAAAGTAGGAGATGATCACTTTTGGATACACAGCTGAGGTTAATGTACAATTCTGACATGATTTAAACTATCTAAGCTCAATAAATGAGGAAAAAGTGAGATAAAAGTGCGCCTGTGTTAAACAGAAACACAGCAGTTGTTAGATCTCAAGGGAACCACACCATAACCAAACATCTTGCCGATGGAAGACGACCTTTGCAGGGCTTTGGTCTCAAATAAAGACACTACAGATCCAGAGGACTCCTGCTTCAATCAGGATCCCATTCAACTCAATTTAATTCAGCTTTATGTGTATAGCGCCAATTAACGACAAAGCCGTCTCAGGGCACGATCAGCTCAAGCCAATCCGTTGTCATCCCATCAGTATGGGATATAGAATGATAGCCTAGCTAAGGACAACCAACAGATTGCTTTGAATCTTGACTTCGACCCAGTCTCCCATCCTGAGCATGCACGGGGCGACAGTGGTCATAACCGGCTATTTGCATCCTGAACAGAAGCTGCTTTCAAAGACTCTGCTCCAAAACCAGCAGACTGCAGGCCAGCATCCCCGGAGAGTGAAGCAGAGATGAAATATGTCCACAATGTTTCACTTTTCATGTTTCAGGCAGGAACGGGCGTATCGATACTTAGGAGTCGATATTTCGATACAAGCCACTCAAAGTATCGGATTCAATACTTTTTTGAATATGGAGATACAACACTGCTGATACAAAACATGGCATTTGTTTTCAATTCAGAATTTGAAGCAATAAAACTGCATGTGACCCAGCAACACCGTATTCCTTCTGTGTCACATGGTTATAGCAGCCAATCAGATCCTGCTACTGTTAGTGACGATGTTTTGTTTTCATATTTTACTGGTTTAATGCACATTATTGCACACTGTTTTATATTATCATATATCACTATTCCATATTATATTTTATTTTCCATTTAAGTTGCACTTTGTAGTAGAAAAACAAAATAATTATCAGCCGACGTACCTCAATGAATTCTAATATAATTAAAAAGGACAAATAAAAAAGACCTCCTGCATTTTATCTCACTTCCTGCTGAATCTTTATTTACAGTTTTAATTTGTCCGAACATTATCAAACATGGGTTCAGAACACTCTCATGTCTTTATGAATACAATAAGGAGATTACACCCTGTCCCCTAAGCACAAGCCAGTTTTCCTTTAATACCCAAAATAGTCATCTGTAGGAAGATTAAAGCCCTCTTTGCTTTTTTAATGACTTCTTTTCACAGGATGCCGGCTGTAAGTGCAGAGTAATGCCGGTCCAGCGCCATCCTCAGAAAAAAAAGAACACCTATAGACCAGCTGCCAAACGTTATCAGATACAGACTGAAGGACCGCTGGAGTTCCTGTTGGCACACGTCTCCCACAGGGGATTTTTTAAGTAGGATAAGTGTCTGGCCTCTTCTAAAGCAGCATATATCTAGAACACAATGGAGGAGGCAACGTCTCACTTCTTCTACGTGTAGAAAAGCGGTTGCTGCCGTCATTTAGAGCGTGGCTGTTTCTGTAGTGTCAGCTTTTCTTTGCATCGTATCAATCCGTCAAACTTTTCACATTTACAAGACAAACCAAAGTGCTCATGTCAAATAATGTTTTTCAGCTCGTCTGTGTTAAAATACATATTTATAATCCTTGACTTTTAGCCTGGGCAGCGCCACCTTACGGCAACGAGGCTGCAAACGACCAGTCTATATAACTAATGCTCAAACTGGAGCGTAATGGGATCACAAAACAAAACCTTTCCTTTAAGTGAGTCACTGCAGAAAAGTTCACATGAGAAAAACATCACAGCGTCATTCAGTCTGTCACGTTGCAGTCCAGTGACTCTGGGTGGATTATCTGCAAGGATCCGTGCCGGCCTCAGTGACACGCCGGCGCTTTGGCGTCCACGAAGACGAAGAAGGCCAGAGAATACCCCGGAAGCTGCAGGTGTTCGGCTGGAGGCTGATGCACGCCGCTGAGGGGGGGGAGAGTTTTATCATCCACCATCTTCAGCAGCTCTCCATTCAGCTTTACGGACCTTAAAAAGAAAAAAAAGACATTTCTCTTAAATCCAACAAACAGGATAAAAACCCAAAAAGGAGTCAGCTCTCGGTGGACATATTTGAAACCTTCCTCTGAGATGATTCAGCACATTATCCATCCTGTTCCACCACATTCCAAATGTGCTCCATCTAGTCTGACCTCTCTCACCATCAGGGACTTTCCTTCCCTGGATGTTTGTATATTTTTACTGTACTGAGTAAATCTGGAGACCTTTGTGGTGAGAAACCTAACAGCTTAACAACTTAGGAAACCTTCAAGCTCACATGATTCACATTTCAACCCATTCTGATGTCTAAAGTGAACAATGGAGCTCCAGTTTGTCACATCAGTCGCCACCAGATGTCCCCACACTCAACACATCACTCATTTAACGTTGTGTTGCTTAGATGTGGGTTTACTCAGCATATTCACTTAGTCTGGGAGGAAATTAGTTTATGACCCTCCCAGAGCCCTGAGGACCTTAGCAGCCAATCTTGTTGAGACCTAGCCAGATGGAGAAGCATCATTCTGTTATTAAGGTTCTCTTTGATGGAAGCAGCTTCCTGGGAAGCTGAGGGCAGCTGGGAGTGTTGGCATGGAACGGGAGATTCTCATCATGGATGTGCAGCAACTGTGTGATGCTATCCAGTTAATATGGAGCAAAATGTCCGAGGAATGTTTCCGTCACCTTGTTGAATCTATGATACCGAGAATGAAGGCAGTTCTGGAGGTAAATGGGGGACCGAAGTGTTGCTAAAAGCAGCACATACCAAAACTGTGTAACATCAACATCATGAGTCGTAGCCTCACAAAGAGAACGCTCCTCTTCCTGACTGGTTGTTGCTGTTGGCCTGACTCAGCTCTGCAAACACACAAAAGCTTTTTCCTGCAAACACGCAGGGTCTGTACAAAGAGACATGACAGCCTGGTCTGGATCGGAGTGACACAACACCAGCAGCCGTCCCTCTACCTGCTGCACTGTCACCTGGTTTAGGGGTCTCTCTCTCTCTCCTCAGCACAGTCTGGCACGCAGCAGGAAGACTGAGTCCACACGTCAGCCTCCATCAGGTGGAAAACAATGTACCAACCCGACTGTAAAGTTAGCTTCAAGCTCCCTGCTGAGGCGGATTTACATGATCAGTGATGAGCAAACTAACACATCATAACACTGTTCAGGAAGGTTGACGTGTTTCCACCCACGCATCTTTTTGCAGCGAGCGTTAAGATGCACATCATGGAACAGACGAGATAAACGTGACTTTCCCGTGACTCAACGCCTCTCACTCAGAGATAAATGGCCACATTCAGACAGCTCGGGCACCTGGAGTAGAGTCCCTCCTCCCCCTGGCGGTCAGACTGAAGGACAAAAGTGTCCACTGTGCTGCCGGAGACGAGAGCCGGAACCGAGATCCTCGCCGGCTTCTTGCTCAGGTTCATTGACATCAGCGCGACGGCTCCGCTCCTGTAACTGCAAACACACACACACACACACACACACACGCACACATAATGACAACAACCTGAAAACATCTTGCTTCATTCAGTTTGATTAAATCACACTTCTTTAAACCTTTGGTGGCTGTTTCCTACAGGAAGCTGCACAGGCTGAACTTCAAATGAAGAAAAGTTATTAAACCTGTAATTAATCAAAATATTCAGCTAACCAGTTAAATCTGATGGCTTTCAGCCTGTGGAGCTGCTTAAACAAATCAAGTCACTTTACCCTGACACAGGTCAGTATTCATGATTATTTATCTGAAAATGAAAAAACTAACATGTTTTTGTGTCTCTGCTGTCACTTAAAACAGAGATTGAATGAAAAAGATACATAATCCAACTAAAGGTGTATTTCATTTGAATTTTGAAGGAGTTTGGTGCTTAATGTTGTGGAAACTCAGTTTTAAATCAGTTCTGAGGTTACCCAGAGAGCAGGCTCTGTGGTTGGACTGGACTCTGTGGAAGCAGTTTTGGAGCAGAGGACCAGTATCAGTAGTATTTGCTTGTCACATAATTTAAGATGCATGATCCCAAGGTCACAAAATTTCATGTTAATGTGGGCCCCAGCAATGACAAAGGACTCACTCACTATATTGGACATCTTCATCTGAAAGTGAGGATGCAGGAATTTGTTCTCTAAAAGTTTATTTCTCACTCTTCAAATGAAGAAGAAGAAATAAAAGCATTTTGAAGCTTAAACCTTTTCTAATGTAAATAAGTTCCTTTGCTCTTATGCTCTTTTTTTCCAAAAGGAAACAGGGTTAATGTGTCTTCATCACTAAAAATAAGACATCACACAAAATAATGTGTTCATTGAGCTAAATTCTACAGTTTCCTGTAGATTTCCAGTCTAGTTTCTGGTGGCAGAGTTTTGTGAGTACCTCTTTTTGTTGGCACAGTGCAGATATAATCTCACTCGTTTACTTTGGCCAAAACTTGAAGTTGCTTGAATTTTCAAAACCTCTGGTCCAATGAGTCTCTTGTAGAGAACCGACAGCCAATAATCCTAAACAGAAAAACAAAAGACAGTCAGAGCTTATTACCCCTTAGTGGCTGGATTTATTTACTATAAAAAAACTAATAAAATAAATACAGTGGAAAAGATCAGGAAAAAAATAACAAAAAGAAAAAAGACTGGAACAAAATGAAGTACAATTTAATTAACAAAAAAAAGAATAACAATAAATAGATAAAGAATAATATAGAAATAAATATGTAAATAAGAGTAAATAAATAAATAAATAAAATTGAAAAACTAAATATAATGAAAAAAATGAACAAAGGCCAGAAGTGGTTTGAAGGAAATTTGCGACAGTAGGCGTTAAAGGGTTAAAGCTGAATTTTGTCCACATGGTGGCAGCAGAGAGCCGACAAACACGCCTCTCTGGCTAATATTACCGCTCTTTTAGCTCCGACTCCATTAACGACTGTTTATTTTCTTGAAAGTCACAAAAGTTAAAATTCATCAGCTTGAATATGTCTGTTTTATGTTTTCCAGTCATTCTGCTGCCTCCTAGTGGCCAAAAGATGACATGACCCAAAAATTGCTGCAAAAATGTTTCGCTAACATGTCGTCTGAAATCATTTTAATTTTCAGAGGTTAAGAAGAAATAAAAAGAAGTAAAAGTGCTGCCACAGAGCGTCTTTAAGCCCATGAAGAAGTCTTACAGGAAGAGGATTCAGGTCGTTGTCGATCAGGTGGTAACTCCCAAAACCAAACAACACCTGCCTCATGACGACGTCCAGGCCCAGTCTGGCTGCCAGACCCAGTTTATCCAGCCACCTGCACACAGAAAACATCCGACTCTCTGAGACGCGTCACAGCTGCAGTCCACCGGGGCATGATTCTATGTGTGGGGATTTAGATTATACGTTTACAGACTGGTGGTTTTCCAGTCTGGCTGTGTGGTTCCTTCCTGTTCTCTGATGGTTGGACTGGATGTTTGTGTGCTGCTCACCACCACTTGGGGTAGCTGTGCTGGTTTTTGAAAGGATTTCCACGAGAGTAGTTTGGTCTTTTGATGGTTTTGCATAAATGCTGGTTAAACACTGATGAATAAGTTACTTTTCTATAACAGGCTTATGTTACTGATTCCTTTTCCCTGGTGGAGCAGGGCTTAGAAGAGTTATCATTCATTCATCCATCCATCCATCCATCCATCCATCCATCCATCCATGTGGCATTTCTGTCATTCCATATAAATCTGTGCACATTTCTGAGGTTTTTATCCTCTGGCAGGATGATGATCAGCCTCCAGCTTCCAGAGGGTCTGATGGATGCTTCACTGTGGATCAGCTGAGAGTTGTCTCCATAGCTACTGCTCCTTTATTTAAAACCTTGTGCTTTATTTCATTTCAGTCAGATGTCTCAAGAGTTGATGAATAAAAGTTTGTAATTTGGCAGATCCTATCACGCTTTAATCTTTTTAATTAATTAAATTAAATATTGAAGTGAATGCTGAACAATATTTTCTCTTTTACACATAGCCTAGTGGTGGATGCTGGGAGTGTGCAGTAGAGGTGGGGGAAAAAGTCATTTTTTTGGTGCAGACAAATCTTAAAAAATTTAATCTTTAACTGATGATCAATCACACAATGTTGGAAGGAAAAGGTGGAACTTGAAAATGTGAGACTGGATCGTCTGGCGGCCACATAAATAATATGGCTGAGGTTTTTTTTCTCCTGCAGATTGGTGCAGAAAAACTAGTCCATGCTTTTGTTACTTCAAGATTGGACTTCTGCAATTCCTTATTATTATTGTTGTGTCCCAAATATGCCCCGAAAAGTCTCCAACTGATCCAAAATGCTGCAGCCAGGGTTCTGATGAGAACCAGCAGGAGAGATCATGTTTCTCCAG
>JBBBVU010000020.1:2769688-2779854 GCA_037177055.1 Atherinosoma microstoma
CAGACTCTGACTTACATACGTCACATTAAAAACGTCTTCAGCTCCAGGAGGAAGAATTCCCTATGAATTCTGGGGAAGTTAAGAGTCAGAACTTTTAAGTTGCAGTCCGGATACCTCGGTGAAATGCAGCACGCAGGAGCAGAAGGCGGAGGCGGAGCTGAGCAGCATCTGGATGAAACCTCGGCTCAGCTGGAAGCGGTCGGCCACGCTCCAAACGTTGGTTTCCTTCAGCAAAGAGAAGAGAACCAGAGCCAGGTACATCCTGTTCACCACCACCAGGTTCACGTTCTGAAACAACAACAACAACAACAACCAGAATGAGTCAACACAGAAGCTGATGATGATGAAGGTTCTAGTTCACATCAAAGTTTCTCCCTCCCTGTGATGTGATTATTACCCTTCTGGTAAATTATCCACATGAACAAACGTCCATTTATTAACAGAGATAAAACTTGAAGGATAACTTCTGGGTTTGACTTTTTTAATGAAACACTCACAATCAGCCGCCCTGGACACAATTTGAGGGAACAGAAGATTTTTATGATTTTTAGAAGAATCATGGAAGAGTGTGGCCCTAAACTTCACCGTCTGAATCCAAGCGCAGAACAAAAAAAAAAAAAAACTACAGAAACTTCAGAAGTATAAAACGTTTTGTTAGCCGAGTTTTAAGTTCCGACCGGGAGATGACCTGAGACTTTAGCCTGAAACCTGCAGGTGTGTTGGTCTACAGTGTCACGTAACGTGTGTTACCTTTTTAACCGTCTGCCCGGCAGCTTTTCTCGCCACAAAACTTTCAGGCACTCCAACGGCTGCGGACATCTTCTGCTCGGTAGCTGACAGCAGGGTGAACTGCAGACAGAAAGCAGCTGGTCAGCAGCAGCGGCGGAGAGGATGAGGATGAAACTGCCATGTCCGACGGAGATTCTCTACCTGTCTGAAGTAGATCATCCAGTCGGGTTTGCACTGAGAGATCAGGTCGTACGGAGTCACCAGGTAGACCAGGTGCAGGTAACTGTTGAGCAGCAAACCCTCCAGACCTTTACACAGGTCTTTGTATAGAACATCACAGCAGGTCAGATCCACGGAGCCTGAGGATTACAGGAGACCAATTCATTGATGTTTTACTTCACCTCTGTGCAGCAGCACCCCCTGCTGGATGGAAGCTGGCATCTTACTACCAATTATACCCAAAGAAGAAACCCGTAACTATGACAACATGAATAGAATAGCACTTCATTGCATCCTATCAAGGACCAGCTTCTAAAATAATCAGACTAGTTTATTTCTGACCAAACACACAGTAGGACACATAGTAAAATCCATCAATCTCGTCTCTTTTTGTATTAAAGTTGTTACTGAACTTATCGTAGACCTAAACTAGACTTAAAGTACTTAGTAAGATTATTATGGAGTCATAAGAGTTCACATGATTATACTCTTCTTTACAGCACAGCTTTTATTACGCAACATGACGACACATTTGTGAAGACGGGGTGTACAAAACTCGAGCATCACCAGATATTCAGAATACATTAAAAAGATGCATCGGTGGAGATGTTTAAAGTGATGAAATTATGATGCTCTCTTGCTGTGAAAGTTCTTAGCTAGATCCAGCTTAGAAGTGGCTCTCGCACCAGCCCGAAACCAACCTTGGAACCACTTTGCTCAGAAAGGGGGTGCCTGAAAGAGAAATCTAGTACCTTTGAAAGTGGCTCTCCCCAGCTTGGTGATCTGCAGCATTGGCAAGTCCGTCTCTGAGATGGTGATGAGGTCTTTCTCCTTCAGCGTGTGGACACACTGCTGTACAACGTCCCCCAGACTCTTGTCCACACACAGCTGCTGCTGCTGCACGAAGAGCAGTGTCCCGCGCAGGAAGTCTTGTATCTGCTGCAGCGACGTGGTGATCTGCAGCAACACGGTACCAATTCATCCATTCACACTCAAAATATTCAGTTTCCACTTAAATTTGGACTGAAATAAAACAAGATGTCTCCGTCTTTTCTAATGTTTTATGCCGGGCATCATCAGATGAACAGATGTTAATGCTCACAGTAGATCAGACGTCACAAACTGGTGAAAAGCGGTGAAGATGAAATAAATAAAAATGTCTGATTCTGACTAATTTGCTCAGATCTGGACATAAAAGCTAAAAAAAGGACGTACATTTAATCCAATCAGAGAGAGGATGAGACTCAGGATGCCCTTTCCATCATCCTGCATCAGGTTGCTATAACAGTTCTCCATCGGGGCGCACACAAGAGCTTTGGCCTGAAAGAGAAGGAAATAAGTCACTTAGAGCAACATCAGGTCAATTAAAGGATTAAAGTACAATGATGATCATTTTTGTTGTTGTAAGAAAGATTTGTTGGTTCCTGTGGAAGCTGAGAATGACAAGACTTTAACAGCTTTTTGATTAAATCTCAAGATACCAACTTAATTATCCGATAATAATAATAATAATAATAATAATAATAATAATAATAATAATAATAAAATGTGCTGACTTCCCCTCCAGCAGCACATTTGGATGATTTTGGATTATTCTTCAGCCAGAATAATGTTTTTTTTAGCATTACTGCATGTTACATACATAAAAAAGAAACTGAAATAAGCAATCAGACTATTTTTCTCCATCTGGTCAAATCTTTGTGGAAAGTCGTGTCCATATTATGGAAAATGAATGGTTTAATAATTTTATGCAGAAATCTTTCAAGTCAAGTCTGATCATTTGGGTAGAATATTGGAATTCATTATCCTGAGATGTGAAAATCATAGAGCATCACTTTTCATCAATAAGTTGAGAATTTTTACTTTTTTAAATTTTCCATCAGGGTCAATAAAACATGCCGTATGAATCCAGGTCTGGTTCGCTTTGCTGCTGAATTGTTTTGTAGATAAAATCTAAAATCAGAAGTTACTGGGGGTTTTTTTCTTCCTTTTTTGTGGTAAAATCTTTCCTTGCTGTTTAAACCTTTTAACTTTTCATCATTTATGTTTATATCTACATATAAATTGATACTAAAAGAGTTTTAACATTTAAATTTAAAATCATGCTTATATACAAAAGAAATTAAAAAAAAGGGCGACATGATTCATAATACCCAGATCATTTCACAGGTTTAAAGGTGGCAGAAAGGTGGAGTTACCATGTTCCTGTCCTTCTCCTGCAGGATCAGGATGCTCTCCCCTGCGGTGTCGATCCCCGCTCGACCGGCCCGCCCCACCATCTGCTTGTACTGGCTCCTCTTCAGGAAGTCTGTGGCAACGTACGGCGAGCGCAGGATCACCCTGCAGGCAGAACAGCCAGGCTTGTTCAGGTGACGTGAAGCAGGGTTCAGAATTTACTGGAATAATCTGGTTTTTCAGTCTTCACGTAAGACATAGTTGTCCATTCTTCAATTTGTAGGCAAACAGGTTCCACATTAGGTAACAGGAAACGGTTCAAAAACAAAACGACACATAGATGCAACAGGAAGCATTAGACGACTTCAGAAAGAGATACGGTGATTAAACCGACATCTGACCTGCGGGCAGGAAGGTTGATCCCTGCAGCCAGGGTGGAGGTGCACGCCAGGAGGCAGAGCACACCGCTGGAGTAGGCCTCCTCCACCAGTTTCCTCTCCTCAGACGTCAGTCCACTGTGGTGGTAGGCCACGCCGTAAGGCACGGTCCTCCTAAGGACCGGACACACCGAGCCGTTCCCGCTGTCCTTCAGCTCTCTGAGGAGGACGGCCTTCTCAGCCTCACGGTGCTGCAGGAACTCGCTGTGAGAGAGCAGAGAAGACGTGTGAAGCAGCTGGTACAGCTGTGGTCAGCAAAGCAGCAGCTGGACGGCCGATTCACTCACTTCTTCAAGTATTTGCAGATCATCCCAGCTACATTCTCACAGTTCTTCTTGGTGGGACAGAAGACCAGGCAGGAATGTGCTGGGATGATTTCGGTCACCAGAGCGATGATGTGATCTGGGTCAAACTTCTGCATGGCGCTGGAGTACTGCAGGTTAAAGACAGACCAGTGTGCTTATAGACACAAGTTCGGTCATGTTACTGCATCTAATGCTGTGCAGGTACCAGGCTGGCTCGGCCTCACAAACCTGGCAGGGTTATTTAAAGATGTCACGACGCGGAGATGAAGAGGTTATCATAGAATTAAACATTTCATTTATTCCAGCAGCATTTGGTCCAGAGTGGACAGATGAATTGAAGTCAAACATTAAACACAAACATCTCTTTCTTTACTGTAGCTGCAGGTCTTTGTTAATTCTGCAGCTTCAACCACAAACAGTTATGAGAGTGTTTAAATTTAGTCTCTTAAACTTAATTTCTGTGTTGATCTACAAATATTTCTACATTTCAAGCTGTAACATGTTGCAAAAACAAGTTGGAACAATAAAGATTTCATCACTTTTTATAGTTCAAGTGATGTCAGCAGGTGCATGCGATCATGGTTTGGTACAAAAGCTGCAGCATCCATGAAAGTCGAAGTCTTTACGGAGCAAAGATGAACAGAGTGTCCCCAGTTTGTCCGTGAATGTGTGAGAAAATCATTGAACTCTTTACAAATTCGATGTTCCTCAAAGAAAGATTGAAATGGATTTACATATTTCTCCATCTATAGTCATGTTATCATTAAACCATTCACACAATCTGGAGGAATTTCAGTGTGTGAAGAAGAAGGGAGCGAACCTAAACTGGACACCTGTGATCTTAAATCCCTCAGACGGCATCAAGAACCATCATTCATCAACCACATTGAACAACTACTTCAAACTTTACTGTGTAGTAAGGAAGCCACAAGTTGTCCAGAGGCTGCATCGACTTCTCTGGACTCAGAGGCATCTGGGATGGACCATCACACAGAGGAAATGTTGACTGTGGTCAGAAGAACAATCAGTATTCCAGATCTTTGTTGGAAGAAATGGATAAAATACCAACAGGAGCATCCAGACTCTTATCAACAAGTCCATAAACCAGGTTCTGTGATGCTACAGGGTTGGATCAGAGCTCCTAGTGAAGCTCATTTCCACCTCTGTGATGACAGCATTAATGCAGAAAAGTTTACTAAGATTTTACAGCAACTTATGTTGCCGGCAAGACCGCATGTTTTCATGGGACATCCACGAATTGTTCATCAAAACCACAGTCTGAAAACATTCCAAAGACATGACTGAGGAAGAAGAGGGTGGGGTCTGGACTGGTCTGCAGTCCTGACCAGTCTCCAACAGAGAATATAATAACGCCATGCTGTGGTACACCTGAAGACGTGTTTGCAGGAAGAATGGGAGAAAATAACTCTTCATTACTTGGTCCCATCATAACCAGTATGTCTTTTAAATGTTGTGAGAAGAAATGTAGACATTACAAAGCGGTAAATCTTCACTGTCCCAACCTGTTTTTGGAATGCGTTGCAGTCTGAAATGTAATAATGGATCTGTATCAACAAATTCTGTGTAATATAAACCCGGCACCGAGGATCGTTCAGGAAGCAGACTGAAGAACATAAACAAAGACAAACTCACTTTAAAGTTGAGCAGACGTGAGAATCTGAAGCAGCTCTCCTCCTTTGGGTCCACTTCATAAATGGTGTCGTTGAGTTTAACAAATTCTTTCAGCTGAACCTGGAAGAAACCGAATGAATTCACAATAACTAACCAACATGGTTTACGTCCATGTTGGCAGATACAAGTCAGTTTGTGTCACAGCTTACAGGCCTGAAGTCGTTGGTGTAATTCTCTGCCCTCAGAAACGTCTGCAGGTCCTTAATGTTTCCTAAAGTGGCGCTCATCCCAATAATCTGCGTCGCTTCTGAACACAAAGACCAGCGTCAATGGTTTTATTCAGAGGTTTACAGCCTTAAAACAGACAGGACGCACTTACTGCTCATATACTGAACTTTGGCCAGAGTCATTTCAATCACAGCCCCTCTGCCACCGTCACCCAGCATGTGAAGCTGCAGAGGAACAAGAAAAACCTCCATTAAACCCAGTTCTGCCTTTCATTTCACAACTGAAACAGCTTTCATGCAAACGGAGAGGAGAGTCTACCTCATCCACCACCAGCAGCCCCAGGTTGTCCAGCCTGCAGGTCTCTATCAGGGAGTTGACGAGGCTGTGGGCCTTCTCTATCGTAGCGATGTACAGGGATGTTTTGTTTCTTCTCTTCATTGGAGGAAACCTGCCCTTGCTGCCGGCGTACTCCTCCACCATGAAGTCCAGCTCCAGGCCAAAGCTCGCCAACCCACGCACCTGAAGGAAAAGCCAAGCACAGGGTCTTCAAGTCCTCATAAACATCAACATGACCACTGGAAATCTCATCTAACTAACAAAAAAGACAAAAACACCCCTGACAGGTTTTTCAATCCACTGATAAGCTGCAACCTTGTTGCACCAACAAACGGACAAAAACAAGAAACCTTAGCTGTCATTATTCATCTTAACTTTAGAGGCCATTACTTATGCCCACATGGGACACAATGGTCCAGGATCCAGGGTCCCCAGGATAAGAAATCAGTACTTCAGACTGCATCAGCTTCAAAGACAACTTGGTGTTGTGTCTTCGTGATAATTTAGACACATTTCTATCGAAAACCTTAATTCGCTCAGGCTTTTATGAAGGAGCTAAAGATTATTTCAGCCTGACTTTTCTCAATTTAAGCTGGGGTAAAAGATGGAGATAAAGTGTGTGCAGACCTACACAGAACACAGAAAAATACGGAATTATTTGGTCTTTTTTTTCTTTATGAATAAATTAATGTATGAATAAACTAACGAATGAACAAGTAATTGTGGCATTTCTGGTCTTTTAAAGCAGCACTACTGGACTTCGGCGGCCCCCAACGAGGACTGATTCTGCATCCATCTTCATCCTGTCTCTTCTCTGAGATCTCTCCAGACAGTGAAAGTCAGTCTGATGTTGACTCTTGTCTAATCTCCTGCTCTGTTACTTTCTCTCTTTCTTTTCTTCACTTCCTCCAATAATGTCCTCTTGCATTTCTTTGCTGAATCAGCCATGATGCGTGTTCAAAATACTGCAAAACACAGCTGTCACGTGACGCCTGGGCTGTGAAAAAAACCAGTGAAGTGAAGTTTCTCAGCCTTGAGACGCTGCAGGGAAATGACAGCTCCAGTAATGTACATAATAAATGCCATCGTGCCATCAACACGAGTCAGCGCAGAGTTTTAAAGTTGAAAAGTTATGTAGTGTTGCTTTAAAGATGTGAAACCCAACATTCAGTTCAGTTTAAACCATCTTTACACCCATGAATTTATTCATTGCTTGTTTTAAGTCTTTAAAATAAAGGCTTAAATTCACTTTTAGTGATTTGGGATGTCCACCGTAAATCTAGCTGAAAACTGGTTGAAAAAATTTAGAAGATTTCCAAAACTGATACTTAAACTTCTTTCATTAATGTTGTCTGTACAATAAAACCCATATTCTGAGTTGTAATTCGTGTTGAAACTGTCACTGTAAATAATGTAATAATATGGGTTCGAGTACCTTCTCCTGCACCAACGATATGTAAGGTAAGATGAACAGACAGTCCTTCTTTCTGCACAGCAGCTCTCTGAGGATGAGGATCTCTGCCACCAGAGTCTTCCCTCCGCTAGTGGGAAGGGAGTAGATTAGGTTCTTCCTCTGCTGAATGCAGTCCAAGTTCAAGCACGTCTCCTGCCAGTCTGGCACATAAACACAAGAAATAAAAACTCTTCTTCTCCGCTACATCAGTCTGAAAAGCACTAGTTGCTCTTCAGGGTTATACATGAAGATAAGAGTAAAAATGACACACCACATCAGTCCAGCTTCGTAATGAACAGCTCTAATGTGTTCTTGATATTCAGATTCAGCTGAGTGATTGATAAAGCTGTCCCACTGAATTTAACTTAAGTGAAGAGCTTTAGTTTCCCAATACTGATAGTTATTTATATTAATGGTTTATGTTTTAATATGTCGACAGAATGATAAAACATAAAGAAAACACTCAATTTAGCTCTAAAAGGTCCCAAATAAAGTGTTTTTGATACAGTTTTCTGTCTGATAAATGGCTCAAAATCAAATATATTCCATTCATTTTGATATAAGACAAACAGAAGCAACATATCAGAGGATATTGGATGGCTGACTCCATCAGCAGCAGGAAACAGGACAGAGCATCTCACCATATAACTTCTGGATTCCTCTCAGTTTGTACATCAGCTCCTTCACTTTGCTGGGCAGTCCGAAGAACGGTCCCAGGTCGGGCGTGTCGGCAGATATCGTCTCCATGGCCTGCATGGCGACACTGATTTCCTCAGAAACCACCGCCTCTTTCAGCACTGCAGTCCGTGAAATGCCAGCAGGAGCTGCTCCGTTCCCCAGCATCGTCTTCTTCAGCTGGTCTGCTACGCTCCTCCTAGCTCGGCTGTCCCTCCTGGTTTCATCCGTCATGTCTGTCTTTAGTCCAACTTCAGCTGTCCGTTTGGCGCTTTGTAAAGGCGTGGAGGTTTTGTCTCCATCCTGCAGTCTGCTCCTCTTTGCTTGTTCTTGGATTTGTTCTTGAAACTGCAGCTGGCTGGACGGTAAGTCCTTAAAGGGCTCATCTCTGAGCTCGTCCAAGATGGAGTTGCTGAGCGCATCCTCACAGGATCGTGTCCAGACAACATCCTTTGGCTCTTGCAAGGCTGTGAAGTTCCGCTCATTTGCAGCTCGCCGTCTTTCATTTTCTTCTGCATCATCCAGCTTCGCCAGGAGAGAGCTGTCCTCCAGGATGCTGTCATAGTCACCGAACAAATCCTCGTTATCGCTGGCGTACTGAAAACAAAATGCAAGAACTTCATCAATTCAAAAGCTGCAGCACCAACACTAAATGGGAAACATTTCCCATCTCTAAATCTATTTTGCCTCGACCTAAGTGGAAATGCAAAAGCCCCAGAGCTGAAATAATCTCAAAGCTTCTTGATTTAAGTCCAAGATCGTTTAAGTTGTGGTAAAAATCAGCTCAACTGATTACATTCACAAACTTTGACCAGCTTATCCAATAATATGTGGAAGTGTGTGGTAATATTTCTGCATATCAACAGAATAGCGGAGCACACAAATCAGTAATGCTGCACCTTCCTACAGGGTTGTGCTCAGATGGGGCTGTTTTTATTTTAGGTGCACTTTTTCTTTTTTATTCCTATGATGGAAATGTAGCTTTTTTGTTGTTCACTATGTTTCCATGTGACAGACTTGTGTTTTCCTTCAGCTTGTTGATTTTCTGCATACCTCCGGAGCTGGATTTTCAGCCATGATGGTGCTGATCCTGCTGTTGGAGGGACATCGCGGTGAATCAACACCCCATCCTATCTTTCTTGCAGGTGTCAGGTGAGTCTTCAGAAAGTCCCGCGATCTTTTTCTCGCGCAAACTCGTTTTATTTTGACTTGGAGCTTCCCGGAACTCATCCC
This sequence comes from Atherinosoma microstoma, assembly GCA_037177055.1. Classification (NCBI taxonomy): domain Eukaryota; kingdom Metazoa; phylum Chordata; class Actinopteri; order Atheriniformes; family Atherinidae; genus Atherinosoma; species Atherinosoma microstoma. The sequence goes on from JBBBVU010000020.1 coordinate 2,779,111, forward strand.
TGTCCAGGTTTGGGGCTCAGCTGGAGCTACATGTCAAACAGTTGGTAAACAAACGCCTCTGAAACTGAAACACAAAGCTAACACACACTGTAAACTCTGACTCCTGCACAGCACCGATTACATAGACACCAATAACTCTGGTTATTACCTATCAACAACAAGGTTAAACTGGTTAAGATCGAGATGAAAGGTTAAAAACCAACCTTAATGTTACAACGTTCAGTCAGTAGTTAGCTAACAGTAATAGTTGTCCCCAACCGCTTGTCCTCGTTGCAAAGTTAACTATAAACATAACAAATAAATCACAACAGTTCATGAAATGTTGAAAGTGCTGCGACCAAAATATTTAAACGAGAAACAGTTTTAAAAATAAGCTCACGAGGAGGGTTACAACCATACAGATCAGCGCTCACCACATTCAAAAATGATCAGTCATCTTTGGAGCAAGAGAGAAATCCGACCATCATTTCCGCTTTCGTTTTCCTGGCTAGCTGGCTAATGCTAGCTGAACTAAACATTTTTTTTAAATGTAATTTTTATCTGCCTGGCAATATGAAGCGTCGGGGTTCAAGTGATATTCATTATTGTTAAAAAAAACCACTGGCTTCTGTACCATAGCTAGCGTCGTGTTATAAGATTACTTTTGAGCATATTGTTTATTAAATTGAGTAGCAGACTGTATGGTAGACGAACTGGCGTGTCTTCTTCTTTTCCCTTCGTCTTCCTTTTCTTCTTCGTCATTAT
>JBBBVU010000020.1:2805499-2817428 GCA_037177055.1 Atherinosoma microstoma
TAACTAACTAACTAACTAACTAACTAACTAACTAACTAACTAACTAACTAACTAACTAACTAACTAACTAACTAACATTAGATGGAGAAGGATCTCAAAAAGATGCTTAGTGATGACAAAGGCAAGCAAAAATAACCACCAAATAATGATGAACCATCTTCAAAACACTGCACAGACACAATATGATTCTACATTTATCTGGAAACATAGCCAAAAAAAATTTGTCAGATGCAACAACCACAAAATGATGCAAAGCTATGGAAGCCCATTCCTGCCTCTTGTAAATTAAAAATATTGATAAGGTGTAAAACAGAAAGGTACTGGAGATCATTCCTGCCAGCAGCGATCACCCTCCGGAACAAGGCCCTATCTTCATCTTTTAATGAATTTTTTTTGTATCATCATTATTATTATTTAAAAAAACACAAAAAAACAAACAAACAAACAAACAAAAAAACCCTGTTACAACAATAATTTGTAGTTTGTATGTTTCATTCATTTGATAAAGTATCTCATAATTATAAGGTTTAAAGTCATTATTATGAGATTAAAAGTTATTATTATAAGATTTACAGTCATGAGACTCAGCCATTATTTTAAGATAAAAAGTCCAAACTATAAAATAAAAAGTAATTCATATCTCATTAAAAGTTATCATAATAAGATACAAGTAATTATTTATCTCATGATTATGACTTTCATCCTATAAAAATGACTTTTTATGTCATAATAATGATTTTGAATCTCATAAATATGACTTTGAAATATTTAACAAATGTATCTCATAATTCTGACATTAAAAGTCAGAATTATGAGATAAATTGTTAAAATATTTAATTGGCAGGGTCGGGTTTCCATACAAACAACATAAATGTACAACAAATTGCAGAAAACTTAAATGAGACTCAAAACAACCACAGTGATGTTTTGTGTGCAGGCAGAGCAGCAGGAGATGGATGCAGACGTTGATGGTGTAGTCTGTGTCTCGTGTCTTCAGGTTGTGCAGTCGAGAGCAGCTGCAGCACCGACTAGACAAAGTAAAACCGACCACAGATCAGTCGGTGTGCAGCAACCTCCTTTGTGTTGCTCTGACCAGATGAAGGAAACATGAGGCCAAGCGTTTGTCCCGGCGCTTTCCATTTGCCTACTCTAATGAAACAGGCTGCAATTGGTCAGAATTGATTTTTTTTTTCCTGCTTTGATTGAGCTACAATTGAGTCTGAAGTTCTTCAAATGGAGAACTGATTGATTTGTGGTTAAATTCTAGTTTATTTGGTTTAGAAAATAATTACGCAGTGATTGGACGGCAGAGGAGGGCTGCTGACCTCCTCTGCCATTTGCCTCCTCCTGTTTGTTATCAGAGGAATCATCTTCAATCTGGACAAACTACTTGTTACTGAGTGAGAAGGTGGAGGCGCATGAAAAATGTCCTCCGCTGAGGTACATGAAGGTGTGAAATTGCAGACTCCTCTTTGCCCTTGGCCCCGAGCCTCAGAAGGTATTTCTTCTTTTATTGACAAGGCAGCAGAATTTCAGCCTGATGGCGGCCGTCGCTGCTACTGCTGCTGCTGATCCCCCCCCCCCCCTCCTCCTTCCAGCCTTGATTGCTTTTGTTTCCAGGTCACCTCCTATCTATTGCTGCAACTTTTCCAATTTCTCAGGCTCCTTGTATGAAGACAGAAGGTGCCGGCGTCCTCCTCGGCTCTCTGGGAAATGTACATAAAGCTCACTAGAAAGACAACACAAAGGAAACCTCCTCACTTTCATGCTCAGTGGGCATCACACATCCCATCGACACTGCTGCCGACACAACTTCATCAAAGCTACAATCAAATAAAAGTCGTGCTTCATTAATATGGAATTATCTCAGCATTAAGATTAATTGCATTAAACTGATGAGAGTGTGTTCGCTGAGGATGGAAGCCGCACAAATGATGGATGATGAGAGGCGTGATGAATGGAGAGAGCAGCGGAACTAAATTGAAAGTGTACTCATCCGTTCTTCCCTCACAACTAATGATAAATTGAGCGTGTCACATCCAACAATACATGTTGAGCTTTAAACATGGCCGCCTCCTCCACCGCTTCGTCCCCGCGGGCGAGCATGGTTGGCAAGTAGCTGCTTCTGATGGGAGGCCAATGTCCTGCAGAAGTCCTGCTGGAGGGTCTTCATGTTGTCAGAAACACTTTAAATTCAAACATTAAGTTGCTTTGAAATTTTTAAGTTTTTTTTCTTCATCTCTGTGGTTTTTGCATCTGATAAAATTTTCTTGTGCCTGTTTGCAGAAATTTGGAGTCTATGAGCTTCATTTGTACAGTTTTGACACCTATTTGTGCATGTTTGTTGTAATTTGTGGTTGTTTAGTAAATTTCTTTGTGGTTGCTTGTCATCTCTGAAGTTAATCGTCTTGTTTAGTTTGTTTTTGGCCAGTTTGTGTCTTTTTGTCCACTATGATTGTCACATTTTCTTGCGTCTGTGATGGTTTTATGTATTTGTTGTTGTTCTGAATGTTTGGGAGGTGGTCTGGGATTACTCGTGTTTTCTGTGGGGGTGTTATATCTTTGAAACTTTTGTCATTACCTGGTCTTATTTTCAAACTTTCTTTGGTTGCTCGACATCTCCTTTCAGTTGTGCATGCATTTTATGCTAATTTTGCATATTTATTTTACACTTATGATGGGCCTGTAGTCAAGTCTTTTGTCCCCTGGTGAACAAATGTATCCTAATAGTCTCCATCATATCCTCCAGCAAGAGATAACTTTAATAGGTTTTGTAATCATCCATCAAAGCTCTAAATGTTGATTTAGCTTCTTTTTTTTTCATTTTTTTTTTTACAAAAAGAAAGTTTTATCTGTTTAAAAACCAAAACAAGTGATAGACAGCCAAAGTTACAGATGATCAAACTTCTGTTAAGACAGCGTCTGGCCCGGCTCCAGTTGACAGCCTCCATTGTAAATGATATTGCCATCTGTGAGATCACAGCAGTTGGGGAATGAAGAAGAGGATCTCTATCAATCTCCAATTGGCTCTTTCATATGACATTTCGGCTGATTTGAGTGATGCAAAGCAGCTATTTGTGCCGTTTGCGACATTATGCAGCATTAAATCAGATTTATCTGTTTCTCTTTTTTAACCTTCTGCTAGCAAGTTATATTTTTATTACCCCCCGCCCCCAATTCTAATGTCATATCACAGTAGCCCAGCAGACACAAACCAAACACTGGTTCTAGAGCAGTACTTTTTGAGAGTTGATGTGGGTATTAAATTGATTGTAATTGGAGCTTTGTCCAGTTAGATGTCACTAAATCCTTCACACTAGCCCTTAAATAAATGAACATTTAAAGTAGCATAATAAATGTCACTTTAAGCAGATCAAAAGTGTATTTAATGACAAAAAAGATAGAAATTTTACTTTTAGCAAACTAGTCTTGCTGTGTTGATAACTGACATGTAATCTATTTCCTTTCGTTACTTCATGTGATACAGAGTACTTCTTCACCAAACACCACCCAAAATACAGCTGTAATACTGGCCGTGCCCCCAGTAACTGAAGTAAGTAGGACACAAATACAACAGAAAACAGCAAACATTTGAGCCATTTCAGCCTCAAGTTAAAGATCTAACGTGTAGAATATAGTCACTACTGGATCTACTGGAAAGAAAAAGAGCCACCTTCCTCCCAAACTACAGTAGCTGCAAAAACTCAACAGAGAAGAAGAAGAAGGTTTGTTTATTCTGGGCTTCAACATGACAGCAGAGGGAACCTGCAGATATTAGCTGCTCATTTCTAAAGTGATTACAACAAAAGAACTGTCATTTTCCGTATATATTTAAATATACCTATTAATTGCACTTTTGTTGAATGTCACACTGTTAAAATTAATGAAAGTCAAGGAAAACAAAAATCAGGCAAACGAATTAAATTCAAAATGTTAAACAATCCAAAGAAGAAGAAAAAACCATCATGATTTAAAAAAAAACCTCTAAATAAAACAAATTTAAGCTAAAATAAAGGATCTAAAAAACATCATTCTCCTTCTGTACTAACCTATGAAACATTTTTTATCACACAAAACAACTTTCAAGGAAAATTACGGAGCTTGATTTAATTCCAGGTTCATATTTGCCAAGTCCACATTGACTGTCATCCATCATGTCCTGCACCTCCTGATCAGCGTCTCTGGGGGACCAGGTTCATCTCTCCCTTTCCTCCATCCTGTTCAAGCAGAGCAAAAAGCAACAGCGTCTCCAATTTCTCTCTCAGCAGCGATGCAGAAAAAAAAAAAAAATCAGTCCAGCGGAGCAGCACGCTGTGCAACTTCTCTGCAAAATGAATACTTTTTAATTTGTGTGCCTGGGATGGCCCCGGGCCCCAGGACAATGTTGATGGATGATGTTTTAATGCTGCTGAATGTTATTTTTACTGAACAGGGAAAACTATAAATTTTTACTTCATTGGCAATGATTGTGCCCTATGCATAAAAGTGCGGCGGCTGCGCGTTGCCCATGAATAATCGCCCCTCGCAGCAGATGTTACTCTGCAGAAACCAATTCCTCGGATAAGATTTGCACAAGATTAATTGTCTACAGCTGTTTCATGGCCCGCTGCAATCTTAATACATTTATGATAAGTTTAAAAGCTCACCAGAGGCAGCAGAGCCTCCCGAGTGAGGAGGCGCTTTATTCTTACATCTGGATTCATATCCTCTGTCAGATTCATCATTAGCTTTTATGCAAGACGACTAAGAGGCCGGCCGTCATTACCCCGCACGTGCAACAGTGTCTCCCTCCTCTTTCTTCTCCCTCTCTTCAGGCCCATATTTCCATCTCTTCCTTTTTGAGTGACTGAATTATTCAGATATGTGCAAATGACTTGTTTTCATTTTTCTCCCCTGGAAGTGGAAATTGAAAGTGACCCAGCATGACCTCCATCTATTACTCAAGCTAAATTGCAGTGAGTGCGCAGTGTGGCTCATTGTAACCGCGGGGGTCTTTGTTAACGCCGCGCTGTGACCCTGCACACGGCGTAGCATCTGCAGCAGTGCGGAAGAATCGCCTTGTTATGACCCACAGTCCCCACTTTTTATAAGGCCCCATTTGAATATTCTCCGCAGAACAAAAGCAATCATGTCGGGCGCGCGGGCCGGGTCAGGGGCCGGCGCTCTGCGGGGGCCACTACTTTAAGGTGAGTTTTTGAAGACCCATTTGGTGCTTCAAAGTTCCTGACACCAATGGAGGCGACATGTATGCTCAAAGGTTTTAAACCCCCCCTGCCTCCACCCCCTCCTTGCTCATTGTGTGCTCTGATCATTTAGCTCTCTAAAGCGGCAGCCAATGGATCCTCCATTATTTATCACGTGAATCTTCTCTGTGATGGAAAGAATCAGAGGAAACCCTGCAGCCGCCTGCAGGGCAAATCCTGCCTGGGATCACTTTCATTTCATGCAACAGCGACACTTTAACCCTTCTTTAGCACCCACTCTATAATCAATATGTTCACATGTGACAGAGGCTTTATAACACACAGTAATGAAGATGCTCATTAATAAACACTGAGTTCTGTTGGTTATAAAGCTGTTATTACTGATTTATACGTCTGTGCAGTGAAAAAATTAGTAAAAAAGAGTAAAATACTGTATGATCAGAAGCAATAGCAGTATTTAACAGTGTACCACTACATATTGGATTAAGGACAGTAATATCTTTAGGTTTTACACCATTTTACAGTATAACACCACAACTTTGTGCAGTATATATTTGATGTGCAATTCTGTTTAAGCAATAAGATAAAAAAGATTTCATGCGCAAAGAGTTAATGCTGTTTTATGTGTTGTTGCTCTGCAGATTTCTAACCAGCATGCATTGCTTCAAGGCCATCATGCATCATAAATCATCATTGCAGAGAATCCACAACGCAACATCAAATGGAGACTGATGGAAGATTTGTTTTGAATATATTTTTTTTAAGGAGAAAGGCAGAAGAAAATATTTTAGGCTCAAACGGATGATCAGGTCGAGTACTTTCCTTCACTGTGGACTTAATTATCAGTTTTGCATGTTTCATTTCTAAGAGATTTTTCTGTGTTCATATTTCTCTGAGCCACCATGAATATTATCATTTTAGGACGAATACATTTACAACTGAAACTGACTTTTTTCTCTTTAGATTTCAGTTGACTTTAACATTATGTGACATCATTTTTTATGGTCAAATGATGCTACGAGCCACTCCTACCTGGCCCTAGTCTATATTCTAATGGAACAGATCACTTATTCAGACAATTCAAGAACTGTTACAGAATAAGTTTCAGATAAAAGAGCAAAATCAATTTTACTGTACTGATTTCAGTGCATTTGGTCTGTTTTACATTTATGCAAATCAGGTACCCAGTTTGAATGCAAAATTCCTGAAAACATAAAAATTCTCCAAAAGCAAAGATATTAAAAAGTGTGAAACAAATCTTTACAGTCCATATTTCACAAAATATATTCTAGCTCTGAGGGCACAAGTTTCTATTTTCAGTAAGACAAAATGTTCTGCTTTTATTCATATTCAGAAATTTTAATCCTGTCTTATTTAAAGCCTGATTGATTAAACATTTTCCAATTAAAAATTCGATAGAACTGATTTTCTTTTTCCTGGTTGCTGATGGTATTTTCTGATTTGTTGAGAGATTAAAAAGAAACGCCCAACTGTAAATGGTTCTGGTGCAGCTGATGGAAGGGCGAATACCTCAGTGGCTCAACCCTCACAGTGGGAGTGGACATGGGAAGGATCATAAACACTCATCACACACACAGCTTGCTGTAACACAGCTGTGTACAGGCTGACAGGAAGTGGCCATAAATAATCCAGATGAAGCCCCACCAGCTCGGCCTTTACCTCCTTCCTGCCACAGCTCAGACATTGAACATGACATAATACGCTGTAATAAAACAAAACCTCCACTTCATAAATTTGCATGATTTATTAGGAGGATGTGGAATGAATTCATCATTATAAATACGCAAAATCATAAAAGCATTGCAGCTTCTAATTTATTCCAGTGTGATGCTGGGACTTAATCACTAATTGGTTTCTCTTTCAGCTCTGTGCTCATTAATAAATTTGTGTTAATGAACTGAGCATTGTGCCTCTACCTTTTTCTTCAGCTTTTTATTTCAGAGAGCTCGAGAGTCTGCAGTGCATTTAACACACATTTCACACAGTTTTTGCTCAGAGGAGTGAATTTTTGTCTAAACACAGGGGCAAAACACAGGGCGGCAGCAAGATAATAAGAGTCCACTCACGTCAGGCCTCCTCCTCTTCCTCACACACCTTCCTACTCTGTACAAACAGATACCTGTCACATATGAAGAATAGCCCCGCTCCTTAACGGATTATTTACTTTTAATGGGCGGGGGCGATGAGGAAAGCACTTAATATGTGCTCACACGAGGTGTGATGTATGGGGTCATCGGAACACCGCCGGCTCCGCCCTGAGCTGCTCGTTTGAAATAAATCTGTGGGCTCTGCTGTGCTGTTAGATCACTGAGGTCCCACAGGAGTTCAGTGTTTAGCTTCTTTTATCATTGTAAGTGCAAGAAGAGGGTTTGGTTTTCAAAGTCAGTGCAGAAAAAACATGTGATGATGGATTTAAAGAGAATTTTAAGGTGGACTTTGCTTTTGTTGTGCCCTCAAATTGTCTGTGATTGAAGCATTGAAGGCCCATAAAGGTACACATGCTTGCTATCATTTTATGAAATGTGTCTTACCTCCCCTCCTTGTTGTACTGACATGTCTTCATTCTGCTGCATGACGCTCCAGACTGAAGCTCCACCTCCGCAAAGATCCAGACTGTAGCTCCGTCTCTACAGAGATCTGGTCAATTACATTAGCCTTTAAAGGAACAGATCACAGGATTGTAATGTTACCCCTACCAGCTCAACGTAGAAATTAGATATTTAAAAATACTCAACTTTTTTTTTAACAATGAAATCTTGTTCAAAGCTGCAATGAACATGACACAGCAACACAGAAAAATTCTTTGAGAGGCAAAGAAAGACAAAAGTTTGTAGTACAGTAACAGTGTTCTGGAGGATTCTTCAATCAGCAGATGAATTGGTGAAAGGTAAGGGTGTCATGATTGGGTAAAAAAGGAGCATCACGAAAGGCTTTGTCTTTCCAAGCTAAGATGGCTCATTACTTAGGCAAGGGACGCTTATTTGTATAGCGTATTTCCTATTTTCAAGACAATTCAAAGTGCTTTACAAATAGTATCAAAAGCATTACAAATGGTACAAAGAAAACATTAAAAAGTAGGAAAAGGCAGCAACAAATTGCAAAAATCACAATAAAATCATTAAAAAAAATCTTAATAAAATCATAAATTAAATTGATTAAAAGCAAACTTAGCGCCAAACTCCATCAGAGAATCGTCAATAAGAGGGTAAAGAGCTTTGATCTTCTAGAATCTGCAGAGCAGAATATTATGAAATGATTCAACGAGTCTGGGAAAATGTCAGGATGGATGGCCTTTGAGCCCTCAGGCAACACTGTATGAGAAACCGTCGTGCAAACAAAAATGAATACCATAAATACCATAAGACTGTTATTAGAGGACTTGTGAAAAACAACAAATAATAAGAAATAGATCAGCATGGCTGATTCTTTTAAAAAAAACTAAGATCTTTGTTTGTTCATACCCTTAAATACAGCCCATAATAGCCACATCAAACTGCCACTACTACAGGAGGCAGGGGGGGAATAAGGGCTGAAGGCTGTTATATATTGCTGAAGTGACAACTTTTCACTTCCTGCATTAACCACGCCCACTTCAAATTTCTGACCAATCATGCAACAGTTGTCGAACCTGGGCAACAACATTTTTTTCAACAACATTTTTTTCTCATAGTCCTGGGGGAGATAACAAATGTCAGGCCTTGATATAGTGTTGATACCTCAATGACAACCACAAGTCGTCTCAAGGAAGAAGGGGGGTTGGGGAAGCCAATGGGAAGCAAATTTGACAATAACTGGTTTTAAATTTTTGGTTTATGTTCATACAACAGTTTACTAAAAACAGTTCATTTCCTGGTAGGGTTTAGCCAATTACACTACTTGGTCAGGGTTAGAAAAACATAGTAGATGGAACTAAAATACATTATTTCTACTGTGCCCCCATCTAGTTTACCAATCAACCCTTAACATGCACTTCTTCTTATAAACACTTCACTGAATATAATTATAGGTCTTCATTAATTGCATGAACAAATGATCTGTGGGGACGGTTTTACTTTTCCAGGACAAAAGGGAAAATTTAGTCCAAACCAGTTTATATTGATCTTTTGCTGCCATACAAATAAATATTGATTAAATGATTGGTGGTGTCTGGTTGTGATGGGAATGAAGATTGTTACTCAAGGTGGTAACCTGCTGTACTCAAACATGATCTCATTGAGGTTTTATGGACTTTTTTTTGAAGATGGAATAAAATTATTTGGACCCTCAGATCGATGCGACATGAAACCTGGGCACTACTGATTTTCAATTCCTTTTCTTTTCAGCTTTTATTCTGATTTCTTTCCTCTACTACTGTACCAGTACATTAAAAGTACTTGGTTCAGTTAATGTCTCCTATACCTTTTTTGCACATTTCCTGGACACATATGGTAAATAGTTTGTTTAATCCCATAATCAAGATCAACATATTGTTATTCAACATGTCCAGACAACACTAAATATACAAATTGTCTATCCTAAACTGAACTCTTTAGCCACATCACAAACATTTAAGTTATTCTTTTAATAAGTAATGTAATATTTCCAAAAACAATTGGCCAAAGCAGGATTTTGTATAGTGAGGTGGACGTGTGCCCCTATCTTCATTGTAAATGATGCTCTCTGCTTATTTGACAGCTTTTCTGGATGAAATATGTTTCCACTTTTGGCACAGCACGTCCATGACTAGACATATATGGAGGATTTAAACGGTGCCATTTATTTGTCATTTGTGGTCGTTAATATTCATGATCAATCACCAGCAATGAGGCCCCCGAAGAGCCACATCTTTTGTGTTTTATGATGGTTATTAATGACGACCTGAGCGCTTACTTCTCCCACTCACATAGCTCTGAACCCTTAATGATCAAAAGTATTAATTCCCACAGTATTCCATTATTAATATCCTGGATGGAGATAAAAGGTAATATTAATGTAAGGCCAACATAAAGACAGAGTCATTATTTAAGTCCTGTCATCGTTTGTCTTATTTAAATACAACGGTGATAAGGCTTTCTTTTAATTTAAATAAAGACATTAATTTCTTTAATGCTGAGCAATCAAAGCGATATTTTACAGTTTAACTGAGAAGCTTGTTAAATCGGTCATAAATCTTTCTGGGAATTTCCGGTTGTGGATCACCTTTGATTACAGTCATATCATGTGTCTTTACTTGTGTTGTCAGAGCAGAAAAATGGAGCGCTGTCTGAATAAAGAACTGATACACTGAATACCTAAAGTATCTTTCAAGCATGCAGCACCAATTACATCAGACTTCAATTAAATTAGTCTTTCAGCTCCTGAAGCTTGAGACAAAGGAGCCAACTGATTATTTACAGTTTTCTGTCTTTATTTGATTCATGTTGGATGTGCCGATATTTCAAAATTTAATGTATAAAGGCTGCACATCATATTGCTTTTATAAGGATTTTTCATTCATGCATTGCACACAGCCTATATAGATGTTTTATAAATTTAAACGGATCCTCAGTTAATTAATTTTGTTAAATGTTTGAGTTTATTCAATAAATAACATTTCAGTCATAGATATTCAACCATAAGATTCACAATACCAGACATCCTTTGTTCACCACAACCCTAACGAGATCCTTTAAAAACCTTCAACATTTGATCACAAGGGTAACAAATGACGGCTTGTAAAAAGTCCTGTAAAAATATCTAATGTCAATATAGTCTTTTAAAAAAACTTCAGCCTGAAATATACATATCAGATGATGAGAACAAATTCTTTACAAAACTTTTTTAAGTTTTTAAGGAAAAAAAGGAAAAAAGTTTAAATAATTCCCATAAAATGCATTGATGCTTTCAATATGAAAAATGTGGTTAGTTTTTAATGGACAACAGATATTAAAAAAACAAAAAGCTAGTTGTCTAAAATAGAGTCTTAACAAAAATAAAATAAATGTATCAATGTTGAGATAAATGTGGCATCAAAAATCACATTCACAGTGGTTTTCAATGGGACATTTTTTGTCCTTATAGGCTCAATTGTGTAATTTTTTTTGTAGCATAGCCATTTTAAGTGTATTCTTGGAACTGAGATAAAAATTCTAAAATGACCTAAAAAAGAATATCCATCCATCCATTTTCTGTACCGCTTAATCCAATCAACACAAGCAAAATGATATGAAAATAAATATGGCACAAATTGTCACAAGGATCTCTGAAGAGCTAAATAATGAATCTAAACATAATCTCCTTACTAGAAGTTGTATTAGCAAAAATGACATCGCTTTAACTGTCATGTTTGCGTAAGTCTAAACAAATAATGTTCCATCCTGAATTCTTTCTTTGATTCTTGACTGATGATATTCATCTGGCACCATCATAGGACAGTCTAGTGGCAACTTGTCCTCAGTCCATTTGACCATATTGGTTGTTTCTTCATAGCCCTAAGACATAGTGTGTCCCTAAACTAGCACCCAACCGGCAGAAACAAATCTCTATGGAGTAAAATTAGTGCCATGAAAGTTGCCTATTGCCTACGTATTAGCCTACTTGAATTTCCTTGCGAATGTATGTTCAAATCCACACACAAATATCAAGCAATTTGAACACATCAGAATCAGAATCAGAATCAGAATCAGGTTTATTGTCATTATACGGCAAGGTATAATGAAATTCCGTCTGACCTCTCCCACATGAAA
>JBBBVU010000020.1:2855157-2868492 GCA_037177055.1 Atherinosoma microstoma
GGTTTCTGGGAGTTTGTTCCACATGTGAGGAGCATAAAAACTGAACGCTGCCTCTCCGTGTTTAGTTCTGACTCTGGCAACTGAATGTATTACACACATCCCTAGAGCTGACATCAGCCTGCAGCGTCCTGAGGCCATTGTACTTTTTTTTTCCAGCCCGGAGCATCACATTACAGCGAAGTTTGGTTTTATGCACCGCGCCACATGCCAGCGCATGGAAATCATCACTCTGGCTGTTTTGAACACACACCATGGCTGATTCAGCAAAGCAACCCAAGACGGATGGGAGGACAAGAAAGAGCAAGAGATAAGACAAGACTCAACATCGGACTGACTTTTACTGGCTGGAGAGATCTCAGAGTGCAGGTAGGATGCAAGATGGATGCTGAATCAGCTGTCCTTAGTTCATCTCACTGAGAAAATCTGCCAAAGTTTAGTAGTGCTTCTTAAAGACATGTTTACATCTAGAATGGGACAAAATGACACCTAAAAAGCTTCATTATGTGCTATCCACATTAGCAAAAAGTCTTTTAACTGTGAGAGGGAATGAAACATTACAAAGTAAAACTTTTCATGGCATGTTGAAGGCCAACATTTTGAGACAAAACATAAAATATCTTAGCTTTTTACTGTCTGCGACCACATGAATGCAAAGTGAAAATAAGAATAATTGTCTTTCTTTTTTTGCATCTATTAAGATCCACTTTGCATTTACTCCCCTAACTTTTTCTGATATGGAGCTATAGAGTACTGAACAGGTGTTTTATCATTATTATATTAAGGCTACTTGTTTATGTTCCACATTTCCCCTAAAAGAAATAAAAATGGAAACTTAAAGAAAAGCTGGGACCTCTGTCTTTACTCTGACGACTTGCTGTTAAACAGCTGCTTCTCTCTATTCACCGGGCTTCATCTTCTCTTCATAAACATGACTCTCCTGCTCAGGTTTGAGTTCTTGGGGTTCACCAGTGTGTCCCCCTCTGTCAGCCCCTGTCCATTATTCTGTGTGTTTTGAGCAGTCCCTAAGCAGCCCTGCATGATTACTGCTGCCTCTGCTGGTTCTCTGGCATTAAGATGCAGCCTCCCTAACTGAGAGCAGCTCCTCTGCAGCTGCTGACAACTATCAGAAAGGAAGCTGGGCTCTCTCCAGGGAGCTCTGCTGTCCTGTGAGCACAGAGAAGACTTGTCTCTTAATTGTGGCTGTGGTGGGGGTGAGACTGGGGGAGATTGGGCCTTGCTTTGCTGCAGCTTCCACTCTCCTCACACTGTCTATACAGGCTGGCGGCTTAATTCACTGACCATTAGCCAGGAGATTTGTTATTGCTCACTTTTAAAGGCACTGACAGAAGGCATTTCAGCTGCTGGACGGCTCCTCCGCCGGGAATTACAATGAAGGATTTGGCTTCTGCTGCTCTGTTCCCGAATCCTCGCCGTCTGGCTCGAGTCTGGGAAGCCACTGCAGCCGCTCACACACCTCATCCTTCAAAACATCATCCTTCATTCTCTTCCACTGCTTGTTGCTTGTCACATCTGCAGGGATCAGAGGGCCTGGAAATTGGCTGAGGGCTTCCCCAGTCATGGAGCTCCTGATTTGTCAATCACTTTTCAATTAGCAAATGAGCTCCTCCAGCAAGGTAGCTCCTGGTCAAAATGAGTTCAATCACAGCCTGGAAGAGCTGAGGTAGGACAGAGGAGAGCTGAGCCAGCAACAATTATCCACTTCTTCACACACGGCAATGAAGTTAACCGAATATAATATAATTACCATTATGCAATTGATCAAATGGTCTCTTTATTAAAGCAGGGCCATCGAGAGGCCAATAAGTGACTTTATCCTGAGAGGGAAGAGAGAATAGAGCGGTAAAGTTTTAAAAACTGTCTGCACAATCATACAGGTTGATTTAAGTTGATTATCAATACACAGTGAGATACTTAAATTGTTCATAAGTTGATTTAAAGAACAAATAACTTGTTTGTCTGCGGCACTTTGGAAACAGCAGCAGTAAAGACCCAACCTGGTTAAAACTAATGTAATCAGATTACATCAAGGAATAATGTGTCATCTGATAAACTTAACATCCACTTAACAGGAGACAATCATAATAAACAGCCCTTACAGTATATTCACTGCTGTTAGGTAGCAAAAAGGGCAGTTTTTTTTCTTTGTAAGACAGAGTTGACAGGGCTGAGTCTGGGGTTTTTCAGGCACATGTTATGTAACATCTTGAAGTTTTACGTTGAATTTTAAATGCAACCAAAGAAAAAGTGTTTCGGTGCAGCTGCTGCATCGGAAAAGTGGCGAGATGCACATGTAAAGCAGACCCAGCAGGAAGAAAATTCTGGATAAGCGTCAGTCTGTGATGGGTTGACTCCTTAAAATCCTGCAATATTTCAATTTTCAATTCTTTTCCTGCAATTACAGTATGGTTTCACATATAAATTGCATTTATGAATAAGTGTTTACTGAATCTACAGTTATGATTGTAGCCTTAAATGGTATACATAATTCAAATCTAAAGAAACTTAGTTTTCCAATGGTGCATACGATCTGTAGTTACTTAGAAGGGAGACTGAGTGAAACAGATATTTATTTGTCATGTTCCAGCCACATGACCTCAATGGGTTAAGAGTAAGGATATATTTCTTCTAAAAAGTTTGAAACAAATAAACTAATAAATAATATTGCATCTGCTCAAATGATGGTTTTTTAAAGTCAAAAATAGCTGAAATCACCAAACCGGTTTATTCTTAAAGTTTTTAATAAAACTTCTTTATAATTTAGGACCGTGTGTTGGAACAAATTACTTCCAGAACAAATGTTAAACTGGAAAATCAGTTTTGTATCAGATAAATGGACTGAGACTAGGACTTAACAGAAAACAGACCTTGTTTTCTGTTAAGCATCAGTATCTTGGCTGAGTTTTTTTCTTTTGTATTTGACCATTTATTCATTTTTTTCTTTACATTCTATCATTTTTCCTCCAGTCACAAACGTGGAATCCTGTCGCTTGCCAGGAACCATCACCTTCCAGGACCTGAAGTGGATGAAGAACATCAACTCCATCTTCAAAAAAATCTCTGCAGAGAATATCAAGCTGCCCATATTGATGCTGGTGCACTTCTACACCTCCATCACTGAGGCCATCCTCACCATCTCCATCACCATCTGGTACCCTGCTGCCAGCGCCAAAGACAAAGGCAGAGAGAGTGATTGGCTGCTATCTGCCTTCTCTCATAGACCTGTGCTCCTGCAAGACTCTGAGGCGGAGAGAAAAGATCAGGGTCGATCATTTCCACCCCAGTCACAAACTTTTCATCCCTCTCCTCTCTGGCAGGATGCTGCAGTCCATCAGAACCAAAACCTCATGCAACAGAAACACTGTCTACCCATCATCAATGTTCCCCTCTCCATACTCATAACTGACACTTCCCTACAATAAAAATATAATAACACGTCACACCACCTCACATCGTTGTTTTATTTCATATTCTTTGTTCTGTTTTTCTGTTTTTGCTCCACCAACCCAAGACAAATTCCTTGCATGTGCAAACATTGGCAATAAAGTCCCATTATGATTCTGATTTATTTCATATATATATGGATTATTTCAAAATTAATTATTTAGATTAAATTTTTATTTTAAATTGAATTTCACAGTAGCTTAGTGTAAAACTGGTTGGAGTTAAGACTATTTATTTACTCAAATGTATAGAATTAAAAGGGAAAGAGTTTTGGTAAAACAGAATAAAAAGACTGCTTCCCTGCCTGTGAGCTGCCTCCCCCCAGCAGACAGCATTGATTATCAGTGATCTGCTTGATGCGGCGCTGCAGCTCTGATCGAACCTCCATCATGCAGATAGATGTTTGATCTCTCCCTCTCAGGTACGAATGGCAAATGAATTGATCTGTTTTTTTCCCTCCCTCCTCTGTCAGCAGCTCTGACCTTCCCCTCGCTCCGTGACAGAAGCTGCTGAAGGACATCCTGATTGGCTGACACTGCATTTCCTGCCTGCCGTCAGCGTGCTGGCCGCTGCCAAGGTGTGAGAGGTCTGGCTGGCGTGCGGGTGCTTGATGAAGCAAAGGGATCGATGGAACGAGGAATGATGAAGAAATGAGAGGCGGAGACAGACAGGGTGCAAAAATGAGTGTGTCACATTTTGTGGGGGTAGGATGAAACTTCCACAGAAAGGGAGAGGAGGAAGGGAGGTGATCGATAAGTGAGATAAAACAATCTGAGCGTTTGTGGCAGTCACTCACTGCACAACACAGCTGGCTTCATTACTGGGATGTTTGGACTTCATGTAATTTAAGGGATTTAATGTGGGTCTTAATTAATGAAGTTCATGTTGTACACTTAAATGCACGTTTGTTCCTCTTCTGCACATGAAATAGACTCACCTGTTATTCCGCTGAGAACATGAAACCACTCATCCTCTGATCATTCTCACAGAGTCGGAACAATAATAAGCAGACGGGGAAATGATTGATGAACGTGTGGAATCCTAAACTGCTCTCTGGTTGGTTGCCAGACACTCGGGTTTATTTATCTTCATATTGGGGTGAGTCTCTGTTTGTGTTCAGTCTCTGGAGGAGCCACATGTCCTGAGAAATGACCCAACCCTCCAGAAAGAGCACAAATATGAAGTTGTGTTCATTTGAAGGAAGGCTGAGGGAGAGTCGTTTGGATTTACAGTCGTGTGAAAAGGAAATTTAAGGTTTTACATTTCAGGACATAATAGAAAATCATCTGATCCTAACCAGATCTTACATTAAGGTAAATGCAACTTCAGAGGAAAAACAACTCATTTTACTACTGTGTTATCACTTATTTGACCAAGAATAAGATAAAATGCAGAAAAAGAGGGAAACTGTAACTCCATCTTTACTATTTCTATAGGAATTAAGAAGGTGAGTAGCAGCCAGATGCTGCTAATCAAATGCAATTGATTAATTGATCATCACCAGTGTGACCAGCTAGTTTTGGGTATTCAGATGTATTAACACAATACCAAGGAGGAAAGGCATCAGCAATGATCAGAGACAACTGTTGCTGCTCATCAATCTGAGAAGGGTTATAAAGTTATTTCCAAACTTTTTGGAGTCCATCTTTCTGCAGCGAGAAACATTCACAAGTGGAAAACATTAGACATCTGCCAGTCTTCCCAGGGTGGATGTCCCAGCCAGTTCAACCCAAGTTAGACAGTGCAATGCTCAGAGAAAATAAAACAACTACAAGAGCTACATCTCAGACTCTCCAGGCTTCAGTTTGCATGTTAAATGTTAAAGTTCATGACAGTAAAATTAGAAAAAGAATTTAAAGAATGTTGATGAATATGTGTGTTTTGCTTGCTTAAAAAGTGATTGCTTAACTCTGAAAAAGGAGTGAAAAACCAGGTGTAACACTATGGATCAGCCAAATGTTAATGTATTTCCCTTTAGAGAAACTAACTTGCATACTGAAATAGAAGCAAGAAGAGTTAGAGAGGGCCTGGGGGCCATTTCCAGCTGTTGTTACATGTATGGACCTGACAGAGGATGAAGAGGAGTGATAAGAACCCTATTTTGTAAACCTGACCCAGGTGAAATAAGAACTCAGCTTAGTGGAAACGTGGACAATTGTGGAAGATAATTTAAGTCTGAGATGATGTTCTGGTATGTTTGTTTGTTAAAATGAAAAAAAATCCAATAAATACATTGTATTTAAAAGATTTGAAAATGACTGAACAGATAAGGCTTGTTTGGAAGGGTTGCAGGAGAAACCCTCCATGGCAGCAGAGCTTAGGTTTGCAAAGCTGCATTTGAAAAAACCACAAGACTTCTGGAACAATGTCCTTTGGAGAGACAGACCAAAGTGGAGATGTTTGCACAGCATATCAGCACAAACACCTCATACCACGGTGGTGGAGGACTGATGACTTGAGCTTGTTTTGCAGTCGAGTGGACCATTAACTCCTCTGGATACCAAAGTATTCTGGAGTCAAATAAGAGGCCAAGAAGTTTGGCTGAAATTGACTCATGCAGCAGGACAACGATCCCATCCAGACAGCCCAGTCTCATGGAAAATCTCATGGAAAGTCACAAACCAGAAAAATATATTAATGCTGATGATTTTTTTTTTATACCATCCAACAGGACTTTCAGAGAGATGTATTCCAGTAAGATGTTTTTTTCATGTGTTCACAACTTGTTTTATATGTTTAGCAGAGGGGGTGGTACTCAGTTAATCCCATGATGCAATGAAATGCAATGAAACTCATTGAAGAGCCATTTGGGAGCCAAAAGAGCCAACTCTTCTAAGGGAACCAAGTCAAAAGAGCTGAATCTTTGAAAAGAGCCGAACTTCCCCTCACTAAAATCCACAATACATGATTCACAATAACATAATTATTTATCACATTTAAAAAAGGATAGCTATCACTACGATGTTGCTAAGAGACCTCGATTTTGACCCTGAAATTATGATGAAGCCGCTGCATGACAGACTTTCCACCAATCATAGAGCTTAAATTGACGGTAATGTCCAATCAGAAGCAATCAAAGAAAAGAAGGAAAATAATGGTCCTCTATAGCTGGAATAAAGCTAAGGTGAAGTTTTTTTTTTTAAATGTATGATGGTGCCAAAAACGAATCAGTTTAGGGAGGATAGTAGGTAAATAGTAGCATAAATGGCTATAAATAGCAAAAAACACCTATAGGAAATAGTTTCTTGTGTGTGTTTGTTTCAAAGCCAGTATTTTTCCTCCTGAAAGCCAAGACTTGAGAGAACGATATGCAGATGAGAAAAGACTTGGTCATTGTTGACCTGTGTGTTACTTCTACAAAGTATTGTTAGAAATAAATTTTGTTTTCTTGTTCTAGTTGGCCTTTATGGTACTATATCTATTGATACATTCATTTTTCATCATTTTATCCTCATAATCTGGCAACTGAGGCTGTCCTAAAAACATCATATCTGGATGTTGACTGGAATAAAAAGGGTTAATGTTCTACATGCAGTTTTACATTGAAAAAAAAAAAGAATCAGACCAAAGATAACAAGAGATGGCTCGGAGTTTTAAAGGTTCATTTTGATATTTGGATTATTGCTAATAGGTGTTCAGAAAATTAAAACTTTTTCTTGAAAATTGAACAAAGCTTCCACCAAGCTGAGTCCACAATTTCCTCACGTACGTGGAGTCGAGCAGGTGAAAGTAGGATTCTGATAAAGCTCTCTCACCGTTTCCAGCTAATTGATTTATTTCACATTATTAATGAACTTTGCTGCACTTCCACTTGTCAGGCTTGGCCTGCGAGGGTCAATAACGGGAGGAAACTTGATGTTAGTGGATCGGGCTTAAGTGATTCTGTCTTGCCAACGATTCAATATATCAGGACAAATGTCAGTTGCTTGTAATATGTTGATTGTGCAGACCTGATCTGCATAAGCTCTGCAGGCGAGCCGAGAATTCTTATGGCTTTCAATAAATATTTCATGCAAAGGTGAAGCCTTCTTCCTCAACACCCCCCCGACTCAATGAATAAAACAACCCAGCAACTGTGCTGTGCATCAACTAAGGAGTCTTTAAATTGAAAAATAAAAATAAAAAATTGCAATTTTATATGACAAAAATGAACCATATTTAAAAGTGAGAATGCTCTGATGTGTGTGCTCTGCAGTGATGTGTGCAGAGAGGGGGGGTAGGGGAGGCGTGTAAACACTTAAGGTGACTAAACTGCTGGCTCGAGTTTTCTAGCTGGCGGCAGAAATCAGTGCGATGGATCGGAGGGGAGAGATTTAGTTGCAGGTGGCAGAGGTCGGTGGATTGTGTATTCTGCGCAGTCAATAATAAAGTTAGGACTTATGCCCTCAGAAAGTTAATGAGCAATCACAAGGACCTTGGAAAGTCATTTGCATGTGGGTGCAAGCTCCTCACTTTGGCTGTGAGGGGACCCCCGAGACACGTGGAGACAAGGTGATGCTGCAGAACTGCTGGATGCACTACACACATAACAATGAGACGTTTAACAGCATGACTGAATGTGTGTGTGATCCCAGCCACAAACAACTACTAAGGCTCTATGCACATTATTCCTCCTCCTTATTCTGAGGAAACCATGACTAAACACCTGACCACACCTGTACCAAGGACTAAACCCCACCAGGACCTTGAATATGTCTCTGCTTGTCCACCATCACAGTCCCTCTGAGGAGAAACAATCTGCAGTCAGTGCCAACGTCCCGCTGCTGCAGGATTGACTTCATCATGCTCGGCCACACAACACTGACCACGTAATCACCTCGTCTACTTTCACATCCACAGCTATAAGGCTGTAATCTGTCCAGCAGTCTGTCAGGCAGCCCGTCTCTGGCCTGCAGGGGCTCCTGTTTGGCTTGGGACCCCCACAGCACCCAGTGAGACGTACCCCAATACATCCATATGGAAATGATTTGCTGTAATGTGGCACAAAGGTTCATTGATGTCACAAACCTCATCTGCTTCTTCAAATCATTTCATTCTCGGCTGTCAACACCTTCGCTCTGTTTCATGACATTAACAGCCCCGCTGTCTGAGATGTTTCCACATATAATGGCTTTATAAGTAGTAATATACACCTTTGTTTGATCGTTTTCTAAAAGAACAACTTCTGAAGTGTCAGATGGTTGAAATTTCTTTCTTTCTGCACTTTCATTTCTCTTTAGCTGTTTATTTCAACATGGTGGACCTCATTTGGACTGTTACATCATCCTTCCTGGTTTTTATAGCATTCACACCAGCAGACTTGATGGATCATAGAGCCTTGCGACAACTAAAACTCACTAAAAACAGTAACACAAAAGCCTTTTCTTTACAAGATACAAAAAAAAAACTGAGTTAGTTTAGAATTTTAAAAACAGAACAACAGGAAATGATGTAGACTGTAAGGTATACAGAAACAAAAAAATAATGTTGCTTTAAATTCTCATTTTTCCATCTGTTTCTTTTTGATGGTTGAGATTAAAATTTCTCTTAAATTTTCTTAAATGAATGGAGATTATTATGTTAACAAGGAGGTTAGAGGTGGGAAGTTTCCTCTGGAGCCCTCACTTTGTTCTCATTTTACTTGTGCAAATAAAAAAAAACATTTCAAACATTAAAGACGCACTTTGTAACTTTTCATCCTTAAAACTCTGCGTTCCTGACTCGTTGATGGGACAGTGACATCTATATATGTGCATTTCTGGAGCCGGCGCTTCCCAGCCGCATTCAGAGGCTGGGAAGCCCTGTACAAGTACAGTACAGCCCTGTACAATGGCCCTGTACAAGTTTTTCTTCTGGGACGCTGCGTGACGTTGCAGCTGAGTTTCGCTTTATGCACTGTGTCACACGCTAACAGGGTTATATTGTGATTATACTTTTGTTTTTAATTCTTCTTAATGCTTGCTGCACCCCGCTGTAATGTTTCGAATGTTTGTATGTAAAAGACCTTGAATTGTCATGTACATGAAATGTGTTATACAAATAAACTTGCCTTGCCTTATATCAACACACCGGCCGTTTTGAACACACATTGTGGTTGATTCAGAAAAGACACGCAAGAAAGCATAAGATGAGGAGAGAAAAAGAAAGTGAGAGAGGAACAGAGGAAGAGATGAGACAAAAGTCAAGATAAGACGTTCACTGGCTGGAGAGAGCTAACGGGAGCCTACAGGTAGAATGCTGAATTAGCCATAGATTGGGGCAAAATACGCAAAAGCTCTGTAGTGCGTCTTTAAAGTAGCTTCCAGAGAGGTCCAACTTCAGGGCAGGATGAAAAAGTATTTGGTCTGCCTGGACCAGCAAGCGTGCTGGGGCTTACTTAATTCAATCTCTGCGCTGAGGTGATAAAAAGCAAGTTAGAGTTTTTCCAGTGAAAACCTCGTGGCTTGGTTTTTCCAGTTTAAAGCCACTTTTAGTGACTTTACAATGTTTTATATTCTGTTCATTTGAGCTTTCATCCTTTGATGTAAAATTGTTAATGCCTTTTATGTCTTGAGTTCAAAGTGTCATCGTAATTTTGAGAGCTCATGCCAGGGATATTAATTTCTTTTAAGAATAAATGATGAGTCTGTAAGTACTTCAGAATTATTTTTGCACACTCAGAGCCATAAAAAGTACCAAATTGTACCTTTAGGGGTACCAAGGTTCATCACTGGGGTGGTACTCCAGTTTTACCCTCAACAGTATG
Organism: Atherinosoma microstoma; assembly: GCA_037177055.1. Taxonomy (NCBI): domain Eukaryota; kingdom Metazoa; phylum Chordata; class Actinopteri; order Atheriniformes; family Atherinidae; genus Atherinosoma; species Atherinosoma microstoma. Next base: position 2,865,344 of record JBBBVU010000020.1, read on the forward strand.
AATAAATATTCATACCCTTGTAGTTTGTATTTTTATAATGATCAGTTGGTGGTTGTCTTGTACCCCAGTTTAGCAATAGAAAACTGTCCGTCTCCCACCACAGGCGAAAGAAAGATAATTATCATTCTTTATCATACACACATTCAAATGTCAGTGAACGCATCAAAGTCAACCTAGGTTTGTGTGTCTCCCAAGGACACTTTATTTTACCCTAACATTAAGAAGAAACAGCACATCTGGGGAAACCTGGGCTCACACCACCAACCTTCAGACCCACAGACGCTCACTCTTCATCCTGAGTAGTTAAGAAATGAGTAAAGTGTGTTATATCAAAAAGCATTACAAAAAGGGGATGCACAGATCCAGTCACCTTTTTCCTCTGGACTACACAACTATAGAGCTATTTGTTAAGAAAAAACATGAATGAACGTCATGTCGCTGCAAAACAAATTTACCTCGAGGTATAAGGAACCTGAACGCTGTGATAATTAATCACCAAAAACTATCTAATGAAACTGCTCCTCGTATTTTTATATACATTTTAGAAAGCAGACCAAAGACATTGCGATGGAGCTCCATCTCATTCTCTAAACACATGTGGATCACAGTTTGAATCAGGAAGGGTTTACCCTCCTTTTATCGAATCAGTGCATGTATCAGCACAGATCCGTGCAGCATAAATGGTTTTCAAGTTACAGGTGAATCAACTTGGGAATCTAAACTCTGATAGAACAAACTCTAATAAATTTTTGGTTATGTTTAAATGCTCCCATCTGTTTTCTGCAGTCCGAGCGGCTTCCGCTGCCTCCACAGCTCAAGCATATAGTCAAAGCAGCCGAAGGGGAAAAATACATTTCATTACTTTGCTTTGTGGCATTTTTTCCACATCATTACAAAGCAGTAATGGGCGATCACAACAGAAACAGATTGCTCTGCTACTCGCATCCAACAGGCCTTATTTTAATGTGCCACCATTACGCGACTCACTGCTTTGTTACAGTCAAGTATGAGCGCCTTCCTCCCTCCGCCCTGCTTTTATGTATCTGTATAGAGAGAGTAGACGCTACTCGGATCTGACATGAGACAAATGTTTCATTCAAATGTTGCTTTCGCATATTGTGGAGGAAGTAATGAATTCCTTTGTGATGGTGGCAGGACCGGTTCACCGTGTCAAAGCTGAGCTCGCTGCAGGCGCGGCTCCACAGCAGCAAAATTAAATTTAATGTTCCATTCGCTCCGGGAAAGGTGCATAAATCACAGCTTTTGATTTGCATGGACTGTGGCGAGCAACCTCATCCCATGCAAAAATAAACCAGGACAGAATATGATGTCACGGGCAAAACAATGTAATCTCAGACTTCCTAATAAAAACAAACAACAGGCGGGGCCATTTAATTCAGACTGTTGCTCTGATGTCAAGTATATTATTAAAAACATGGCTCCCTCCTGGCCTCCTCTTTCATTAAAGGCACAAAAGAACACAAGCCATTTGAAAAGTTTAATATTGTTGCACTAAAAGAAGAAAAATGAAAGTCTTAACCTGTAGAAACAACTAAATGAGCAGAAGCTGAGGCAGAATAAATAAAACCCTGAGGCAGGTGCAGTCTCAGGTGTTCACACTGTCCAACTGTCCAATATTCAGGTTGTATTTAACATTTGTTCAAATAAAACAACCAGAAACTACTGATTATTTTGATAATTCATTTGTCTCTAAGTTGTATCTTTTCAAAATAAAATGTAAGTAAATAATTAGCAGTTAAACCCCTTTTCTACCCACTCAGACTGAAGACACACTTTAAAAAGATTTCCTAAACCTCAGCATTGCCTGTTTTAAGTTTTCTATCAAAACTATTTCACAGTCTCTTAAGAAACTAGGACCCCAGGATGTTCTTTAACATGTAGTTGCAGGATATTGAATTCTTTTCACATGTTCAAGTGGACGAAATGAAGGAGGCGGACTAGGGGCGGAGGTAGAAGGGTGGCCAGGGTGGCACTGGCCACCTCTGAAATCTAATCGGACACCCCAGGTACCAGGTGATTGACAGGTCACTGGAGGATGAGGAGGACAGAAACATCTTTCCAGACAAGCTTGGATCAACAGTATCACCACACCTTTTTGAAGTAAATTGCAAAGTAGTTTCCCAATTAGTCATCCTTTAAAAATATTGACATTAGTAACAGGTGAGAGTGAAAAGACCGGATTTGGTAGTCAGGACTTCAAATGGGAAACTTCACTGCGCTGTGTAGCAGACATTACTGAACACGAACAAACCATCACTAACACCACAATCATTTAAGCCAGTAATGAAATGATTACATTTATGATTTTTATAGGAGTGCTTGAGAACATTTTAGGGTGGCTCCAGACCCCCTAAAATAGGCCTTACGATGGCCATGGGCTGGTAGTTGATTTTAAAGTAAGTTAGGACATGAAAATGTGGAGAAATATACCCTATAACCAGTCTTGTTTTGTATTGGAAGATAAAAGAATAAAGAGAACTAGTTCGGCCACTGAAGCAGACTACAACTTATGTGGCAGAACTGAGTAGTTAGTCTGGTCCTGCAGCACCACTTCTGATGAGGAGGGACATATATCATTCAGCAGGTTCAGTTTGTTTGACAAAGTGCAGTGTGAAAGCAAACTCAGAGCAGCTGAATGTCGCAACAAACAATTCAACCGAGTCTCCAATCATAATGAATCTAGAAAACTATCAAATGTAAAAAACTACCAGAGAATCATTAAATGTGGACAGTCCTGATAATCACTCTGATGAAACACTATAACTGAGTTTCTAAAATGACAACTTTATATGAATCTATTCAAATGACACAAAAAATAACATCCTCAGATTATTTCTGCCAGTTTGTGCTCCAGTTTTCAAGTTATTACATGATTTTCTGATGGCACATCTATCACTACACACACACACACACACACACACATGCACACACACACACACACACACACAGAAATAATTAAAGTACAGTGATTATCAGCTTTATCCTTGATGTTTCCATTCCTGTAAACTGATGCTAAATAGCTCTGCATTCCCTCAAGAAATCACACACACGCACACGCACACACATACACACACACACACACACACACACACACACACACACACACACACACACACACACACACACAC
>JBBBVU010000020.1:2890665-2901797 GCA_037177055.1 Atherinosoma microstoma
AGACCTTTACCCCCCCACACACACACACAAACACACACTCACACTCACACACTCTTACAACAGGAAGTGATGTTAGGAGAATTTCGGTACGCAACACTAGAAGAAATACTTTTAACTAATTTTTTATTTTAAGATTCTTCCTCAGAGTGCTGCTGCAAATCTTTGCTTTATTTTCCCAACATGATCTCACGGCAGTGTGTATAAATAACACACCACTACGAGCGCTTTTTGGCTGTCATTTATACTCATTTTAATGTTTTGATGTGTCATCAACATAACATGCCAAATGGTCAGGGTAGACGTTCAGGGCAGTGTGCCATCCCATCACCATTCATGTGGCAAAATCACACAAAAGTGCAAAAACATGACAACAATTATGCCTTTCAATGAGAACAGGCTGCATTCTCCAGGGATTTGGTTTCTGCATCATCAACCAACAGTAAACAGTAAATCCCAGCATGTTACTCGCTGGCTGAAATGTTGAAACTTATTACTTCTGACACTGTACGCTTGTCTTTGTTAGATGTTGTGGTGTTTTTTCCCCAGGACATAAATCTGTGGTGGAACAGAAAGAAAAAGAAAAACAGGTATAACAATATAAGCAAGGATCTTCTCCACACCCAACAACACTTTCAGACAGAAACTGCTTTGGCTGAAGGATAATAATGTCCAAACACAAACTGTTTTACATGAACTGCAGTGACGAGTGCACACACATGTCTGAAGGACAAACTAAACCACCTCATGAATACATGGCACAACACCGGACCCACAGCTCCTCAAGTGAAGACTCAGGATTAAATATCTGGAAATCTGTAGTCATTTAGACCTCAAGAAGCCTTTTGGATGACACATGAAATCTCTTCAAGAACCAAGAACTGGTAAAAGATCCTAAAAAGGGTCCAGCTTCTTCTCATTTCCAGTGAGTCAAATGCTGTCATTCTGACAGCTTCTGACATGTTTGTGTCCTTCACCATCTCAGCTAACAAAAAAGTCCTCACAAAGAGGCTGGAGAGGAGGCGCAGAGTCCTCTCTGTAACAGCGCTGCATACACCACTTCTATCTCTGCTGCCACAAGAGGGCAGTCTGAAAATCTGTGGAATAATCTGAGGTGTGGGCTTTTCTTGCTTTTGTTGGTTCTTTAGCTTTGACCTCCTGCTGTAAAAACCAGAATAAAAAGTGGACAACGAGCTGCTTTGTGGTTAAAATAACTGAGTTTGTCCGATGCCATTATTGTCTGACGTTTTGACACATGTTGCTTTTTTAATTCTATAAAAATGATTTTTCAATTTTCATCCTCTGTGATGAAATCTGCTGTTGTCAACCTCCTTCAATCAATTTTTAATCAGTGTTTGACTGCAGAGAGATTTGTGTGATCAGCTTTTATCTGCACCAGCTTTTCTGCATCTGTTCAACCCAATGTCTGACACAATGTCTGGTATTATACAGGGCCTGTGGGGGCAGCCATGATGGAACATTTTCACTGAGAGAGGCAAACCCACGCTCAGTGACTCCTGCCTTTCTGGGGAACACCAACAGTATCCAGAAGGTGAAGGTGTGGCCGTTTTTCCTGGAGCTTTAAGATTATTTCAGCACTCGGATCCGAGGTTATGCAAATTAAAGCTACTCCACACTGAGGCTGCAGTGAAACCAGGAAGTCTTCTTCAGGTGAATGATAATAAAATATTATGGAAAACAACATTTTATTGCTCTTACATCTTTCTGCAGCTTGTATTCTGTCAGAATTTATTTTTTTGCATTTTTAAGTTTGATACATTTCTACAATAGCACTTCATGATAGGTACTGTTTTATAAGCGCTTTCAGCAAATTTAACCAGTGAAAACTAGCATTTTAAGGCAGGTTTTAACTTAACCAATACTGTTTTTGTTTTATTGTAGCTGTTTCATTGTAGTTATTATCATTTTTATCATATTGTGTGTGACATGGTTGCGTTGTTGTAACTTTTGTCTTTATTTTTATGAGACTGCAGATGAAAATTTGTATTTTATTTTGCCATATCTGGCATATTTACGTCAATACATTGTATATTCATTAATATGCAAGTTCCCATTCATAAAATTGGAATAAACGATCAAATTTAATAGAAAGATGGGAGACTCAGGTGAAGGAAGGCAGAGTTTGGAATTGAAGTCTTTATTTTTGTTCCAAAATAAAGCACTGGCCTGTGACAGGAAGCTAAAACTAGAAGTAATGCGGCAAAAAGCACAAAAACAGCATAAATAACAACTTAAAATGTGGATCTAGCACTGAACAATAAAAAACCCAGAAGCTCATACTGGGATGGGTAATTAGTTGAATGGTTGCAGGTGGGAGACAAGCAACAAGGGACAGGTGGGGACATAGTGATCCAAAGAGCAGATAAAGATTATTGAGGGCATCTGAGGACAATGGCTGGTAACAAGCAAAAACGAACTCAAGCCTTTTAGAAAAACACAAAACATGTGAAACCAAAGAACACCACAAACAAGGCAGAGTAACAATAAAACATCCTAAAAAAAAAAAAAAAAATCAAAAAGCTTCCAAATGAAAGCCCCAAAACAAAGTCCAGATAGTCAAAAAAAAAATAAAAAATACCATGACAGACAAACTCAAAAGCAGACTCAAGCCTCAAACCTGCGGAAGCTTAAAAAATATAAAGAACAACATATATATAGGAGCAATAATGGGATTAAATTACATTAACATGAATGTTAAATTCTTAAAAATATACACTTGAATCTATGGAAACGTGATAGAAACGTGGAACGCTCCGTGTCTGAATTAAGACTTTATAATCAGATTCACATTAGGATTCATTTCCCCTTTGGCCTCATTGTTCCCCCTCCTTGCCTCCCTGCTCTGAGTGAAAGGGAGTTCCCTCTGTGATGAATGTTAACCAGTCGGAGGATGAGAGCGGGCCAAGCACTGCAGTGTTGTTGTGATCCACTCAGGCAGAGCAGCATTTGACTGAGAAGTTTTTAATAGCCCTCTGGAGTTGCTCCATAAATAGCTTGGCTCTGGCTATTATTTGTCCCTGTTTCCCTTCTTTTGGGAGGGAGACCATTGTGTGCCATGTTACCAAGCCAAGGCAATCATTTTCACGGCTTTGGGCAGTTTGGGGGTGGGTGGGATGTGGGGTGTGAATGCTTCCGATTTATTGTCTACTCTCTATTAAAATGTGTGGGTCAGATTATGGCTGAGCATCTCCTAATCAAACCATGTTCATTTGCACATTACTCAGACTGTGTTAGAGCTGCAAACAAAGGCGGGAAGTGATCAAAAACACCAATTTTTACTTATATGGGAGCCAAGTTCTAAAGTTTGTACCCAATATTAGACCTTAACATTGTTTTTCCTTCTCTTTTACCTTGCTTCCTCACCAAAATACCTCGAATCTACAGGAAAATACTTTGTTTATGTGTAGCTAATAGTGCAAACTAACTTTTCAGAGTAGTAATATAACAAAAAGTAAACATTTTAAATTTTACAATCAATTTGTTGAGAGTCAGTTCACAACATAAGTCAATATATTTAAGAAATTAAATGTTTAACTCAAGTCCATTTAAATTCAGTTTTCACTTTGACAGTGTATACAAAATGCTCATTTACACATGATGACAAGTTAAAGAAGTCGTCCGACCTCTGCAGGGCTGGACAGCAGTGTTTACATGGACGACTGCTGCTGAACAGGCTGCAGGTTGTATCCCTACCGTGGCTGTAAACAGAACAGAAACTCTGAGGCGTATTTACATGGAAACCTGCCTGAAGAGTCCTGCTAGGTCAGAAATCCCAGCTGTCCCTTGCGAGGCAGCATGAACTTCCTGTGAACTCCGGAAAGCCACGGTTTACCTGCTGATGAACCCTCCTCCTACCCCATCCTCTGGGTGGGTGGTCTCTGCATTCACAGTCACAGGGAGATGGAGGGGTGGAGAGGGAGGTGGAGCAGCAGCCATTGTTGAAGACAAAGAGGAGGGCTGACGCCATTCATTAAGTAAATTAGCTCAACAAGGCATTTTTATGTCCATCACTGAAACTTAAAACTCTGCAGCATCCACAGTGAGCCTCAGAAAAGCCTCCATCCAAACCTCGCCTCATCCTTTTAAACATGGAGAGTTCTGTGGAGACTCCCCCCCCCAACCCTGATAGATGGGGCCATGTTGCTTAATTTAGTAAAAGTTGCCTATATCTGGAGTTGAGAGTGAATTTGTCCATCACAAAGTCAATAAACAATGGTCCTACTCAATGTCAGGCCAGCAGGATGAAGATACCTCCAACGTGTGCAGATCTCAGCTCTTATTGACTGAAGACACGTCTGATAAGATCCCAGCAGAGGTTGTAAATCAGTGTTGTCTGAGACCTGCAGTGTGTTGGAGGAGAACGCGTTTGTGGAAATACTGGTTGGAATGCAACAAGCCATTGCTTCACACACACAGGGTACTTTTTAATGTGCTGCACTATAAAGAAGTTGACTTGTCTTACCACTGCTATAGACTAGTTTTATATTAGGAAGCTGAAAGCTTCTTGCTTGTGTTGTTCTCACTCTCAGTTGTAAAAATTGTAAAAACTTGTCAAAACACAAGTTCAACCTGCATGAAGGTAATTTTTTTGTTTTAAATCAAGTTTTATTTGACCTGGTCAAATAAACACCAGCTGCCACCAGTTAAAGCAAAACTACATGACTTCCCGAGATTAAAACTCTGTGCTTGGGACTAGTTTTGATGCTACACTGACATTTATTGTGCAGATTCCCTTGCCCTGCAATGACAGCTCCAGGTTGAGAAACCACACTTAATTTTTTTTTTCCCCCAGCCCAGGGCACGACATGACAGCTGCATTTTGCTTCATGGCACCACGAGACACACCGCAAAACGTAAGAGGACATTATAGGAGGACGTAAGGAAAAGAAAGAGAGATAATGACAAAGAGTTAACAGTAGACTGACTTACTGGCTCAGAACAGACAGGATGCTGAATTAATCTTCATTAGGGGGCGCCAAAATGCAAAAATCTGCTAAATTTAGCAGGAAAATTATTTTAGAGTTAGACTAAAAATGCACCATTCTTGTCCATGTAAGGTCCTTCATGTCTTTCAAGCTTGGACTGATGTGCCTTCAGTTCCATGTCATGTGTGAAAGTGCAGAAGCAGAATAAGGAGGCAGTAGAAGTTTGTCCCTTGTTAGACCTCTGAGCCGGCCAGGGAAGTAGTAACAGAGGTGAGACAGGGTGTGTAAGGACAAGCCAGCATCTCATCTCCATGTTTTATGTTCTGAGATCAGCTCAAGTTGAGTTAGAAGAGCCAAACATCTCCTCCTGCCTCCAACAGCTCTCAGCTTCTCTACAGTCTCTTAGATCTCACAAAGAATTTGATGGACATGTGTTGATGATGACACAATAACCTGCATTTGAAGCATTGGACCAATGTGGACAGTCAGCACAATACCCAGTTCACCCACCAGCATTGTTTGATGAATATGTCCGGGGCATGTCACTCTGCATGCCACTGCAGCTGAGAAATGTCACATCTCCTCTCATTCTGCAATGCTGTAATAGGCCAGAATAGGTTTCAACCATCGTGTGAAAAGGGCTTTAGATCAACATCCAGACTCCGAAGAAACAGAAAGTGATTTTCCTCTCAGTGTTCACATTAAGAGAGTCTCCTGTAATATTTTCAGGCAGCAGAGGATCAGTTTTAATAAGCGTTGCTGCAGCCGTTAGGGGTGACATTCATGAGTTACTACGAGTTGTAAAGGATTTGATGAATTCACGGTGCTGTTACAGCAGTCACATAAAAGCTTACTATGAAAACATGGTGTAAAACTGCCTGTTTTACTGGAACAAGTGTTTCCATTATGTTGCGGGACAATATTACAGCGTCCACGCCTGTGAAAAATGGATGTGCTGATGTACAGACAGCCTGCGCCTCACTCCCGGCTTTATTACCACGTCTGTAATTATAAACAGAAGCTGTTAATGCTGCAACTGTTTGTTCAGTCGCAGTTTTATACAGAGAGCAGGTTTGGTTTCATTATGTATGAGGTGTGTTTTATTGAACCAGGAGTGACTGCGGGGCCCGTGTTTATCAAACCTAAGAATTACTCTGAGAAAGAGAGCAAACCGAGGAGCCAAACAAGAATCTGAAGACCAACAGCTGCTGGCAGGGAAATGCTGATGAGACACATCTGCAACAGGGTTCATTCTTGTAGAAAACACCTTTATTTCTGCTTATTATTAACTAATGAACTTCTCAGTGAATGCTAGTCCTACTAAGAATAAAACTTAAATACATTTTATCACCTTCTAACTCCTTCGTTTCAACCAACTTATTTGAATAGTTTAATGATTTGAAAGTTTGCAGATCAGAGGAAAGTCATTCTGCTGCATGCAGATGACAGACAGACAGCGGTGCAGGTAAGATGGACAGAATTTGCAGAGAGTTGTGGATGTTAAATAGCTGTTTATACTTTGGTTTTATGGAACATGCTATCCCAACAACCACAAAACAACTTGTTCTATCCTCCGTTTGCATCATGTTTGACTTGTGCAAAGGATTAGATAGTTTTTCCAGGATTTGCAATGTGATTGTAAGCATTCACAAAAAATCAGCCAATCCTTCTTTTAAATTAATCTATTTTTTAATGATTTTATTGTAATTTTTGCTATTTGTTGCTGTCTTTTACTACTTATTAATATTTTCCTGGCACCATCTGTAATGCTTTTAATGTTTTATGTAAAACACTTTGAATTGTCTTGAACAGAAAATGTGCTATTTTGCACATCATCAGTGTTAAATCACTTTAATTTAGCGTTGACAAATCATGGTACTCTTCCATGTTGCATGATATACATAGTTGGGATGCACCTACACCACATCTTTTCAAACAAAGTACAAGTACTTAGATTTGAGTACTTGCCAAGTACCAATATGAGTACTAATAAATCCCATTACAGTTCACTGGTGAGGAGTCTGGACCAGAGTGTCAGACATGACAACTTAATGGTTAATTATGTGATATATGAGATGGGTCTTCCTGTGGCCATCTAGATGTAAAACTGTCATAAATACAAAAATCAGCCGTGTGAAGTCACAATGATCACAAAAAAAAAATAAACTATAAAATCCTGATTAACGGCGCTTTAATAACAAGGATGATACACAGAAGCATCCTTAAAATTTCAACAAACAAAGGACAACAATCTTCAAAGGTTCCCTGATGTCTCAAAAGTCCTCGGGGAAAAATGAAGACTTCAAAAATCTTGTCTTGATTTTGAGAGGAACATATTCAGTTTTTCATCATGGAGTTTTCCTGTTCTCCCCGTGTATGTGTGGGTTCTCTCCAGACACTCAGGCTTCCTCCCATAGTCTAAAGACATGCATGTTAGGTTAACTGGTCACTATGAATTCTCCCGATGTGAGTGTGAGTGTGAGTGGTTGTTTGTCTCTATGGGTTGGGCCTGCGATGGTGGCACCCTGTCCAGGGTCTACCCTCTCTCTCTCCTGATAATTGTTGCCACCCCCTGAATTGGACTAAACAGTACAGCAAATGAATGAATGAAAGGTGAGTTTTCATTGTTGTAATTTTCCTTTATTGTAGCAGGAAGGTCCTGGGACTGGAAGCAGAAATGGAGCAGAACTCCACAAAGGGCCCCCACCCTATGATCTTATTAACACATTATTATCTTAAGTATACAATACAAAAATATAAAAGGTGGTGATTGCTGGTTTCAGGGGCCCTATATGAATTTTTTGTCAAGAGTAAAGTTCTGAATCTGTCTGTAAAGTAGAAAAACAAATCTTGTCTGTGAGAGGACCCTCAGCCCCCTTCTCTTTGTAGTAAAGGCCTCTACAATTAACTCATAGCCAAATGAAAACACCACTCAGGTCTTCTTCATTTCGGGAGAAAAGAAAATTGCTGAATAAATTTTAATTTTCTGTTTGTGAGCAGAGGTTGAATCCAATTCCAGGGTTATCACTTTGATAAATAGGTGCCCTGCTTATTAAGGGCCCTTCAGTTACAGGGTCACTTAAAGTGAGTGACAGTGGCCCCTGAGAAATCGCTGCTTCATTTAAGTGCATTAATTAAAGTGCTGATGTGTTTGTGGCTTTTATAGGAGCTACAGCTCAGTGCTATCGACACAGCATGCCGCAGAGACAAATGGAGCGGCTGCCATGTGTGATTAATGGCTGCTTCAACATACATGTTAGCTGTGAAACAATTCAAATGTAATAATAAAAGAGCACATCCGTCACTGCTCAAACAGCTGCTCTCATAAACTCAGACCAGGATGAATCATTGCGAGAGCTTTTCAGCCCTGACGTCATTCAGCCGAGGCTGCTTCGCAACATCATCTCGTGTTCTCCAGAGTCTGAGATGCAGCCAGTACGCACCTGACCGAACCTATGAAGACTGGTTTAACCAACCTGAACAGGTCTGAGACTCGTACACAGCTGATCTGGTCCAACTTGGTCCCAGAACATGCTCCTATCCATCATAATATCAACAGTTCAGATGTGAGCTCCACCACTGCTAATGAGAAGAATTTTTTTTATTGTTGTAAGGAGGAGATCCCAACATGCAGAACACAGGAAGGTGGCAGGTAAAGAAATGCTGTGTTTGGGTATAACTGGCAGAGTGAGACAGGGATCTAAATATCCTGACAGCCAAAAGTGATGAAGTATAAACAGAACTGGAAGATTAAGGGACAGGATGATGATGATGATGATGATGAAGTGGCAGAGAGACTGACTGAGGTGCACATGGGTAACCACTTCCAAAATGAAACGGAGTACAGCTGATTAACCTCCTCTTGATTACAGGATCAGAAACAGGGGGCAGCATGAGCGAAGATCTCTGCACATAGGAAGCAACAATCCTGACAGCTAGCATAACAACATGATGAGGAAAAACTCAGCTAAAAGACTATACCAAGGATTAGCATCCAAATAAACCACAGTTAAGCACAAACTTTAACCCCAAGCACTTATGAGGGAATGTAACAAAAGCGTAAGAATGGCACTCTTCACTTTCCAGCTTCTGCTAATTTCTCCACTTCAAGCAATCCACGGTGTCATAAAGCAAAGACTCTGCTGATTATAAAGATGTAAAGCAGCTAAAATCATAAATTATGTTTGCTGTTTTGTGGTGAAAAGTTTTATTCCAGCTCTATAAAACTCTGCTAATGTGTTCTCCTATGACCCTGCCTTTGATTTAAATGAATCATGAAGGTCCTGCTAGTTTCCATGGAGATGAAGGAGGTTTATTGTGAAGTATTCTCTCTTCCTATCATATACTATTTAGGGGTTCACTTCTTTCTGGACCCTCATGGTGTCTCTAAGGTGAATGTGGGGGCTATCCCTGGACTCTCCTGACTCTGACCATTGATAGAGGCGTCCATCATCAACATCGGCCGATGGCTTCTTGGATATTTACCTGCGTAACACCTCTATTAAAAAACCTTTACCTTTTACGGTAGCACAGTTCCTCATCAGACATTACTTTACTCATTCCTAGATGAACTGGGCTGCTATCTTTTGGTTTTCAAGTAATGTGGGTGAATTTACTCTGACGCAGTAACACACATCTTGATTCCCCTTCTGTAGTAATCTCACATGTCTCAGCTTTCTTTTGAGACCAAGATTACACATACTGCTCTTGCAGCTGTGAAGATATACTTAATTTATTTTGGGTATATAATTTCATATCAGGAGACAGAAAAATGGGCCTCATTAAGAAGAGGTTAAGATACCAGAACATCTAAAAATTAAATCATACAAACCCCCCAAAAAAGAAACAAGCCAGAAAAATAGACTATGACCGGGTTACAGCTCTCAGCTGAGGTGTTTCAACAAAAACACTCATTTTAAAGTTTAAAGATCCTCACCAGAACGACGGCTATCCTCCTCCATAAACCTGATGTCCCTGTGGTCTGAGGAAAATCAGACATACAAGAGGATACATGTGTAATAAGTATTTCTAAATCAGTTCTGAGTATAAAGAGAAACACAGCATTGGTTATAATCTCACTTTGTGTCCTGGGCTCTCATTTACCCCACATTAAACCCAGGCAGGGTCTCCAATCAGCCACACATTCCTGCCTTCAACAACACTGAGATGAGTATTTCTGCAGTGTCACGCTTATCGGGCCGGGCCGGACTACGACACCTCGTTAAAATACCAGCTGCCGCGACGGCCGTATAACACACAGTTTGTGTTAGTTGATAAGCTGCGATGGCTGCATTTACCCACTGACACTAATATTATTGTAAGACATGACGTTGTTAAGCGATGGGCTGCTCACAGAATAACTCCTCACTCGGTCGGTACTGGATGAAATATGAAGCTGCAGCAGTGAAACTTTTTCTGATCATTGTGCATGTGCTGCGTTTTAAAATGGGACTGAATGGGTGGGCATTTACTCCATGATGTCAGTGCAAGCTTTTATACGGTTCACCAGGGTGGAAAACTAAAGTCTGTTAACAGTTACACATCTTCAGCGTCATAGCCTGTAATATATGTGTAATTATAGTATAGTAGTAAAATGTAGTTTCAACCTCAGGATGCTACAGGAATGTATATAATAAATGTCAGTGTGGCATCAAAACGAATCGGAAACATAGGGTTTTGTGTAGTGATCTTTTAAAGTCGCACTATGTAACTTTCGGACCTTAAAACTCCATATTCCTGACTTGTTTGATGCCTCACTGACATGTATCATGTACAGTACATTCCTGGAGTCATCGCTGCCCAGCAGCAGCAGCAGCAGCAGCAGCAGCAGGGTCTCGAGGAGAAACTGCACCTTCACAACTTTTTCTTCTGAGATTTTGAGTAACGTTGCATTCTGAGTTTCGCTTTACGCACCAAGTCCCACGCTAGCAAGTGGATATCAACACAACAGTCATTTCCAACATGCAGTGCAGAAAAGCAAAAAGACATAATCGGAGGAAGAGAAAAAAAGAAAGAGAGAAAGGGATGAAATTAGAATTAAGACAAGTGTAAGGATTTGTGTTTTCTTGGCTGTGTTTTTGTTTTGATCAGGCTTCCAGCTGAGCGTGGTGGGGCTGATTGGAAGATTCCTCTCACCTGGTGGTGATTATCCAGGCCTCCTTATTTAAGTGCCAGCCTGCGGTTCACTCA
>JBBBVU010000020.1:2916235-2929941 GCA_037177055.1 Atherinosoma microstoma
AGGGCTTCTTCATGGGGATTTTTTTACCCCCCCCCCCCCCCCCCCCCCCCCCCCAACACCATATTCATGATGAGAATTATGGTGCTGATTATAAGCTGTTTTTATGACACACCTCTTTCAATTAAATGGGTGATAATGAATGCGTCCCCTGACAGGTGTTTTTGTTGTAGCAGAAGCTGCGGCGCTCTGATTTACATGGCAGACTAATTTGGCTGAGAGGGTGATGTAAAGAAGGTCAGGCCCCCCCAGCGGTGAGGGGCTCGGTGTAAAGTCCTGCTCTGAGGATGTTTCTGTGTAAATACACAACAGGCAGCAGGTGACGGAGCCGCCGCTCTGAATGAGGAGGTAATGAGTTCTGTAGGTAAGGCTGAGAGAGTTATGAGGGGGATCCACAGCCGACCTGAGGTTCAGGTTAATTAATGAAGTGATGCGGGCTCAGGGAGGACCACGCGGGGCCTCCTGCGGGCCCCGAGCAGCAGGTCACAACACTGACAGATGCCCTATTACAATGTTAATGATACTAGGGCCGGGGTCAGATAATCATATTCAAAGCTTTTTCTGCAGATAACAATCAGAAGCGCACACGCCACTGTTGGCTTCCCTGACTAGGAGCACATGTGGCCCCCCCACCCCCCAACCCCCACTCCACTGCTGCTGTTTGAACTGAATGGCTGAGTCACCAAGGCCCCTTCAGGCCCTAAAGACCGATCAATGTGATCAAGACCTGATAAGATCTGCTACGCTCGATGGACTGTGGAAACACGTGCCGTGCACACACACTCAGCAGGGATCCTTCAGCAGGTCTGCTCATCGCTGGCTGGATCCTCACCCCAAACAGTCAGAATTATTACCAGAAATTAATTACAACCATTCTGATTAAAGAAACATTCAAATCATGGCAGAGTTGGATGTTTTTCTCTGTTTTACGACAGAATTGGGTTGTTTGGAGCATCTATAGAGATTGAAGTCGAATTCTGGGCCATTGCAGTCTTTCTTTTCTTTTTTGTGTGCACATATTGTTAATTTGTATGCATTAATTTGTATGCAGGGGCCATGCTTAATAATCTTAATAATCTTATTTTTGTGCATAAACTGTAATAAAAGCCAGCATAACATCTCTGCCCGTTCTGCTCAATCAGATGAACACATCTGTGACTGCAAGTTCAGATGTTTCCAACAGGATTATAACAAATTCTTTATCATCAGTTATGTGGTTGAAAAAAAAAACATCTGTATTTGACTTAATTACAATGCAGAGCTCAATGTTTCTGAAAGTTTTATATTGGGTTTGATTAACCTTCTGATGCATGAATTATTAAAAAAACAGCACCACAAATTTTTCACATTCAGGATTGTACTTCTACAGACACTTGATGTGATGCTTCACTTTTTCTTTAATCTTCATTTGGTTTTTAATATATTTTATTTCTAGCTATTCCATGAAATATCTAAAAAGTAATAATTTGTCATATTTATTTGCTGTGCATTAAAACCGAACATCTCCAACTTGGTCTGGTCTATCCAAACAACATTGTTCTAGAAGTTTTCGGGTTTGTTTAGATGCAGCTTTGCAAACCTTTCTCCTGCAACCCCTTCCAGACAAGCCTTGTTCTAATTTCACCATGAACAGTAACATGTAACATGCTAACTGAGGCCTGGAGAGTCTGAGATGTATCTTTTAAGGTTTTTGTAGTTTCTGCAAGCTTTGCACAATCTGACTTTTGAATTAGCGTCCACTCCCAGGCAGATGGACAGCTGTCCTGAATGTTTTCCACTTGTGAATCATTTTTCTCTGTGTAGAAGATAGCTGGGAAGTGACCTTATAACCCTTCCCAGATTGATGCGGCAACAGTTGCTTCTTTAAGATGATTACTGATGTCTTTCCTCTTTGGTATTGTGTTAACACTTCTGAATGTTCCAGACCAAAAGCCTGATCAAACCTCTGCTTTTATACAGGTGCTTTGATGATGATCGATTACTCAAGTGCTTTAAATCAGCATTAGATTAGCAGCGTCTGGGTACTTTATACTCTCAGAAATGTTGGATTTAGTTTTTTACAGACTGCTTCCGCATTCCAGAAACTGCAATACAGCTTTACATTGTCTCATGGTTGAACTTCTTTTTCCTTCATTCACATTTTGTACACTGAAACTAAAGGTACTAGCAGAGATATGTGATTTACTATTTATTTGTCTTTAAGAAAATTACATTAAAATATACTGAATTTTGTGAAGTGTAAGGAACATGAATAAAAGAACAACAAACTCAGTTCTAAATAACACAAATCTAAAGTTTAGAAGCCTTTTTGTTCTCTTAGCCCCACTTTTAACACATATCAGCCACGGTGGTGTCTTTAAATGCAGCCAAATATTGATGAATTTAACTGGTTTGCTATCAAACTCTGGAAACTTGCATCATCTTTTGGTTTTCCAAGATGTATTCCTGATTCCTTGCCTTGTATCTGTCACAATACTGACTTTATTGACGCGAAACAGATAATATTTCACCTGTAATGTTAGATGCTTGCAATGTGATGTTTTATTGGCTTCTTGTGTGTCATGTTTATATTGTAACAGGGAAAAAGGACAAAAAAAAGTTACAGCTGGTGCAGTGTGTGGCACTGAGACGTGATGATTATTGGACATATCTGATGTTCTCTGAAGCCTTTTAACTGATTTATGAAGATTTACATGACCAGAGCTCATTTCCTACTCCTGCTGACAAATCATAGACGAAACATTTTACAGCTGTAACGTCTGAAATAACTCATCACGAGCATACGGAGCAGTCAGTGAAGGCGGGGCGACCAGCGGGCCGTGATGGAAAAAATGAAGAGAGCAAACGAGAGGCCAGGAGGCAAAGCGGGTGAAATTTATTTTTCAACCTCTGTCAGGAAAGTGCATTAATCTACGAACATCCTGAGAAATGTGATTCCTCCATCAGCGGCCACTCCCCTGCTCCCTCATCCCAAACATTAAATATCACCTGCTGTGATTAATCCCAACTTAATTAAATCCATCAGCCAGACAATGGCCAGCCAATGAGGTATGTAATCATTCAGATAGTAAATTAAAAGAAGCAAAGGCTTCTCTGTGTTCTGCTGTGACAGAGATGAAGAGGATGGAGCAGAGGGTCCCAGAAACTCAGCTGGAGGAGGAGCGAGGGGGGGGGGCAGCTTCCACAACATACACACACACAGCAATTAAAGCAATTTGATAATCAAAGCATCCTTTGATATGTTACTGAGTAAAAATGTTAAATGTTGCAGCTTCCTGGATGGTATCTGGGAGGATATGATGCTGTTTTTTCTCTGCATCTGATCCTGAACTGAATTTTATTAACTCTTTATACAAACTAATCATTAAAAGATGTCAGTTGTATTCATCTTCTATTATTTATAGAAATCTTTTGTTGACTTTCTAATCATAAAGCCATCTCCGGACAAGATATGTTGGTTGGGAAGGAAAGCTGTTCACACACCAACTCTCCCATTCAGAGCATCAAAAGACAAACCTGTGTTTCAAATCCTTGAATACAACAACTAAATACAGTACACTGCAGCTACTTTTTCATTCACAAAACAAATCAATGTGAATTTCTGCCGATTCCGAAGTCGTTTGACCTTTTTTTTTAACATTCTTGTATATTAAGATTCTGTGTATATTAAATAAATCACATCCCACGATTTCCCAGAACTTTGTGAAGAAATACTTACTTTTTCTGACATGACTGGCCTTATTTCTTGATTATAGAAGATAATAGTAGGAAATAAGATTCATATTATTCTGTGAATAGATTATTTGGCACACTTAATAACATCTGTAAACATAGTCATGGAATCATCCCCAACCCAGAGCCAGAAATGATCACCAGACATGTTCCACATCCTCCTCTGTTACCATCCAGCCAGGACCATCCCAAACATCAGCTCATCCTTGTCTTCATTTGTCTATTTTAGTTTTATAAGAAAATCTGCCCTTCACCCCTCAGTCATATCAATCACTGAGCTGCACAAAAATGGCTGATTAATAGTAGCAATATATATTTTTTTTTACCTAATTAGGGCCTGATCTGTTATCTGAGTTGTCTTCTGAAACAACTTGACAACATTTTGCAAAGGCCAATAAAAAGTGCTTTTTAAAAAAAATCTATTTATTGAGTTTATGTTGGAAAACTAATGATTTAGGAGATTAATCTTTAAATAAATAATGACAACATATAAAATGCTGATGTATTTACACCAGGTTCAAAGACACACATGCTGCATCTGAGCTCAACGCCTGTGTTCTGTTTAACCCCTTAATGCTTCTGGCCTTTGTTCATTTTATTTATTTACATCTAATTAATTTATTTAATCAATTCACTTTTTTAACTCTTATTCATGTATTTATTTTCATATCAATTATTTATTATCTATCTTTATTGATTAATTGTTATCAATTCATTGAATAATTAATTGTAATTAATTTGATCCCAGTCATTTTCTTTTTTTAATTTCTCTCCTGTATTCATGTTGTTTTTCTTTAATTGCAAATAAATTCAGGTTTTAAGGGTTTAGAGTTAAATATCTAATTAATATCAAACAGTATTGATCCCATTTACATTGTATTAATTGTTCAGGCCTTCCATTAGCATTGACCCTTTAAGTACTTGAGTCAACATCCTTGAAACAGCATTTGACCTCAAACAGCACCAGTCGACTCAAAACCCGTCTCTACAAGCACAAATAATACAAAAATGCATGCATCATTTCAAACATACTGCTCTACTTTTATTAATATTAATGTTTTAGTTAAAAAATAAAAAATAAAAAAAAAACGTTTTCCCCCTCTGGCTGAAAATGTTCGTCCTCACTTTTTCTTTGTCAACTCATTATTTATGGACAACAAATATGCACATTCCAAAATATCTGCACTGAGCAAACATCATCCTTTAACCCTGACACTAACCCCTTCACCCCTCTGTCATTTTAACATAACTCTGATTTATACAGATGTTGCTCCTCTCACATTCATCTACAACTTCTCAGCTGCAACCAGCATTAAAGCTTCGTAGAAATTTACAGAACTTATGGACATATACACATTAAAGGACATTTCAAATTTAGAAATCATTAACATTCAACAGGAAAATCATCCATACACTAACACACACACACAAACACACTCAATAGGCAAACAGCAGCCGCAGCTGGGATGTTAATGCCAGCAAACAGGATTATCGTCAGAAAGGATTTCTCTGCTAAGCATTTCCTCTTAATTAGATTTCTCAGTCTCAGGAATGAATTGCCTTTTAGCAGCAAGAGCTGCCACTGAGGGAGCTGTTAGCTCCTTATAACTGAATTAAATGCATAATTAGTGATACAATTACATTAGCAGGGCCTCCTCTGTGTTTGTGTGAGAGAAGGAGATGGAGGGAGATGGCGGGGGAGGGGTGTAGTGGAGCTGACATGTGATATATGACAGAGAACGTGCTGCTACGTTCAGGAAGCTACCAACAGGTGAGCCCGATGGATTCTAGACAGCAGGTGAGAATATTTAGACAGCAGCCTAGACACATGACGATGGATCACCCTCACATGTTACATACTGCACACACAGACCTGCTCAGCACACAGCAGCACATTTACTGGCTGTATTTTTGAGTGTTTGAATTCTATGTTTAAATATTTTTTAGAGTTATAAACATTTACACAATATACAGTCATGTGGACAGAAAGTATAACCTTGTGGAGATCTCAGAGAAGTAATTGTCAATGACCATCAGTCTTCCAAGGGTTAGAAGGTCATTTTCTAACTATTTGGAGTTCATCACTCTATAGTGTGAAAAATTATTCACACAAGGAAAACATTCAAGACAGCTGCCAGTCTTCCCTGGAGAGGACATCCCACCAAGTTCAGCCCGAGGTCAAACCATGCAAAGCTCAGAGAAACTGCAAAAAATCCCAAGAGCTACATCTCAGGCTCCCCAGGCCTCAGTAAGCATGTTAAATGTTAAAGTTCATGACAGTACAATTAGAAAAAGACTGAACAAGTGAGCCTTGTTTGGAAGGTTGGCATGAGAAAGCTTCTTTGCATTGTAGCATGGCTAAGGCTGCATCGGAATAAACCACAAGACTTCTAAAACAATGTCCTTTGGACAGACCGGACCAAAGTGGAGATGCTTGATCAGAATGCACAGCATATCATACCAAATGTCAAGCATGGTGGCCGAAAGTTTATGATTTGGGCTTTTCTTTTGCAGCTACAGGACCTTGACGCCGTGCTGAGCGAAACATGAACTCGTCCATATCCCAATAGGGTCAAATGTGAGGCCATCTATCCGACAGCTAAAGCTAGGTTCATGCAACAGGACAATGATCCCAAACACAGCATCAGACCTAGAACAGAATGACTGAAAAAGAGGAGAGTCAAGGCAACAGTAAAATATGTCATAAGGTTGTATTTGCTTTATTTTAAGAACCAGAAATGTTTTTTTCTTCCTTTTTACGCCCTAACATGTAAAACCTTAGAATTGGAAGAGGGTACACTTTGCTCTACTAAAAGCAAATAGATGGAGGGCAGGACTAAAGCTGATCGCACTCTCTGGAAAACCCGTCTTTGTTGTGTACTTTACAAGAGCTCAGACTTCCAGTAGGTTCCTCAACACATTCAGCTGGACCTCACTGAGCCATGCAAAGTCTATCACAGGCAGGCCAACAGAGTAAAAGTAAAACATGGTCAACCCAGAGAAACAGTCTCCAAGGAGCCCCTTTTACTCAGACAAACAGCTTCATTGTTAAAAAGGAAGTGTTTCAAACAAACAAAGAAGAAAAGCCATTGGCTGCCCCCTGGTAAAGCCCTGCTGGAAGGAGCTGAAGCATCTAATGCAGTCACGGGATTCTGGACAACAAAAAAATAACCTTTCAAAGAGATTTTTGGGGTTTACTTTTGGAAGATTGTAGAGTGAGCTTTGATAATCGTGCATCTCTTTCCCACATGGATTTGTGTTTGAAGACAAGTCGTAAAACTTGTTATACTGTCATTTTACACAATTCTTTATAAAGGTGCACTCAAAATTGATGGATTAAAGCCGTCTCTTGTATTAAATAAAACATTTTTAGCTTCACATACTTCATTTTATCTACTCTAGTTCAACTAGTTTCCTCTGAAACACTTGAACATATTCTTGTCATTTGAGTGGGACAAATTAGTGATTATATTAATGTAATTTAGAGCGGCCTCAGAGGACATCACTCCCTGCAATGCTCCCTTGTGTGTGAATGTCTGAATGTCAACCGCTGCAGCACACATTAACCCCCGAAGCTCCTCATGTCCACAATCCACATTCCTGCTCAATTCATCATTAGTACTCCTTTCCAAAACACACACCGTGAACATACACTGAGCACACGCCCTGCTCGCACCTCTCCCCTCCATTCTCGCCGTGCATCCCCGAACCATTCATCACTGGCCGGCCGCTGACAGTGACGGATGGGTCAGCCCGCCACTGGCACTCTCCCAGCCGGAGACTCATACGGCCGCAGCAGCAGACTGACAGCTGGAGCAACATGTCAAGTGGAGGAGAGACTGCGGCCATTAATAACCTGCATCACATGACCACCGCGGCGTGGGGCTGGTGGGGGCGCCCACACCTCGCGTCAGGGCCTGGGGAGGGAGATGTCACGGCGACAGTCACGGGCGCCTGATCTTTAATCAAGTGCGAGGGGACGATGGGTGATGAATATATCGCTCTCAGATTGGAAGGCGTTCAGCAGGCAGAGTGGGATGGGAGGGGGATCAGCCAGCACAGATCTGATGACCCATCTGTGGCTTTCTGTGACCCCCCCAGAGAGGAGTCCTCTTAAGGACCAGCCTTTTGCTCACGCCACATCTGAGCACATGTAATGTGTCATTCATTCAGTGTGAGAGAGCGTAATCATCTGCAGGGACTCTGCTCGATGAGGCCTGACAGCCCGAGGGGGGCCACTCCACCGGAAGCCTCCCAGCGTGGAGAGGATTTAATCAGCAAACCCACAAACCTGAGCAAAATACTGATCCACATGTCTGCTGTGTGTTAAAACTCTGGCTAACTGTTAGCTGTAACCGCTGGCTTTACAAAGAAAAAGGTTGTTTTGGACAGATGAGATAGAGTACCGGGAACCAAGCAGTTCCTGGTACTCTCTGAGGGTTCTGGGGATGAGGGAGTTCTCAGAAACACTACATACTATCGAGGACCTTTTACCTGTTTGCAACACAGACAGGAACATTTCACTTCATTCATCTGTGTTTTGTTTCAGGTTTTTGTGAGGTCGATCCCAGCGTTCAGATAACACCGACAGTACATCGTTTGATACAGTCAAGTCAAATCCCAGACAGTTTTGCCCGAATGTGCATTTTTGTTAGGCCCAAATTTGGCCTTGACTTACCGTGTTGATTATTGTGAGTGTAGCTGCAAAAACTCATGACCACCTCATGTGGCCAACAAGGAAATCGCCATAATCTATGTCCAGACAGGCTTCCCATATTAGGACCACTTCTGGCCCACAAAATACTTGCTGTGATCCATGTCCAGGTCAACAACTAATATCTTAACCACATGCGGCCCACAGAAGACTTGTCATAATCAAAGCCAGACTGGCAACTCACATCTGGTCCTCTACTGGCTCACACAACACTTGCCAGTGCCCATAACTGAGCCATTAGTGCCAAAAGTAGTCCAGATTCAGCCCAAACATGTCTGCTGAGATTGTTTCCCTCAGGCTAGCAGAGTACCTACCATGTAGGAGCTTCATGAGCTGCAATCAGTTTCAGTTTCTGCAGTATGGGTACTCCAGCTTCCTTCCACAGTCCAAAAGAATACATGTTCATTTTAGTGGTGACTATAAATTGATCCTAGGAATAATTGTCTCTCTGTTGATGCTGTAATGAACTGGTAACTTGTCCAAGTGTACCTACCACATAGTAGTAAGTTTGATAGTTCAGATTCATGGTGGAAACTGAAAAAATTGTCCATGACCAAACTTCATCTTGTAAAACTGATCTTATGCTGTACACGAAAGCTGGACCCTGATTGATGAAGAAAACTGTTGTTCATTAGTGAAGTCCTCAAAAAAATCTAATCTGAATCACATCACAGAGCAAGTGTGACAAATTTTCCTCAAGGCAAATTTGAGGAAATTTCCTCAAGGCAGTTCTACTATTTCCTCAAACAATTTTATTTGATACTTTTTAGGCATCTTTTACTGAGACAAAATTTCTAATGTTATCATTTTTTAAAATGTTAAAAGGCTGAATGAACATCCTCCAAATGCAGTGATTCCTTCATTTCTGCAAGGACTTGTAATTACAAGTAATGGAGTAAATATTTTAGGATTAATTAATTAGTTTATTTTGTAAAAAATAAATTAATAAGAAAATGTAAATAAATACAAATGAATAAAAAGCATTTAAAGTATCTGGAACAACCTGCAGGACAAATGTTGGTCTCTGTGTGTTTGATTTACATTAAAACTAAATTTACCATCTCAATCTTTTTTGTTCTTTTTTAAGTGTGTTGTATGTTATCTTTAAAGCACTGTGCATTGCATTGTGGTTGCATTGTGCTGCAACAATGAAAATCATTCAAATGTTGTATGATAAACTTGAGGGAACATCTGCAGCCAAATGACTTTGCAGTGGCACTACATCACTTTTTGAGTTTAAAACGGATGGCACAGATATATCTATTATGTATATTCCTCGAACCTTCATTGTCCGTCAAGTGTCTTGAGGCTGAGAAACCACACTTCGCAACTTTTTTTCCCACCCCATCATTTCATTTTACAGCAGCATTTCACTTTATGGCACAGTGTCATTCTAGAAACTGGATATCAACACACTGGCCATTTTGAATATACACCATGGCTGATTTAGAAAATAAACTCAGGAGGACATTATCAAAGCAAGAGAGGACAGCAGGACAGAAAGAGATAAGACAAGAGTCAACATTGGAATGACTTTTCCTGACTGGAAAGATCTCAAAGAAGAAACATGATTAAAAAGTGAATGTCAAATTAGCCTTCTGTGAGAAAATCTGCCAAAGTTCAGTTATAGAACTTTTTTATTGTTCAGTTTAGAAAATTAAAGCAACATAAAATTCCTTAATTAAAAGTAATCATAGTAATGTGTAATGTAATACATCTGTTAATTTGTGTTTATGTCCAATTTCTACCGAACAAAGCAGCATCCGTTTTATTCATTCAGATGGATAAAAACACTCCACTCTTTTCCAATTGGATCAAAAACTGGTAACCTGCAGAAAGTTGGCTGTGCAATCTTTAGATCGGCTCTAAAACTGAGGAGTGTTCAGCTCTGGGAGGACAGTGCTGTGTTCATATCATCTGCTCTGTGAATTAAAGCTTCAGTGCAAAAGAAGCACTAATGTTTAATTGACTTTCACCTCTCCTTGTCCACTGTGCTGATGTATGCAAAGCAGGGGACAACTGCAACTGTCTACAGAGTCAAACACATGGGTAAACCATTTATTTCTGTGCAGTCTTTAAGAGCCAAGATGATCCTTTAATCCAATTCTACACAGCAATCAAAGACCCATGAATCAGGCCCATTATGAGCCGACCCATGGCAGCACCGGGCCGGGCCTCCTGCATGTCATTATTGGGAGCTGTGCCATAACAAAGCTGCCTTTAATGAGATTCCACAAAGCTTCGAATCAGGCCGTCCCATCATGCATCCCGGCTAATTCGCTTAAAAACAATTCATTCCCAAAGACAATTGCCAACTAAGGAGCGAGGAGGAGGTTTGTCCTCCCGACGAGCACGCCAAGACTTCAACCTTCACAGGCAAGAGGCAGAAATATCATTATCCATGTGAGGGATATTACAGAGGAGGAGGGAGGGGGCATCTCCAGCCAAACATAGAGTGATTAACTCTAATGTCCTCAGTGTCCCCAGACTCACAAATGCAGATTTGGCAGCCTGTAGGAGAGGCTTTAGAGAATCAGTCATCCCAAGTAAAGCTAATAAAATCAGATAATGCACAACTAATGCTAACAGCACTCACTCTTTATGAATAGGAGAATAAATATGATATTCAATTACTAGTTTATACAGAGAGACGGAGAGAGAATTCAATTTCTATCCGTCTCTTCTACGAGGGTCATTCAGGCTGCCGGTGGGGCTTTTCTGTCTCAAACAGAGAAATGAGAGTATAAAACACCATCAGTCAGACGGAGACTCTTAAACTGGCACTCTGTCAGCCAAAGTACATCAGCTGAGGTGTTCACACGCAGATTGAGATGGCTTAAATTACCCTGGGCTGGCAGGCCGAGTCGATGCGTCTCCTGCAGGTGAACGTGCCGCCGCGCACAAGAAAGATGAGCCGATCGCAGCTCGCGGCGTTCTCCAGTCATCCGTTATGATTGTGAGTTTACAAATTAGATCTTAGTGTGTTGTATGATGGAGAACGGAGCCAGATCCATCAAGATGTCCATGTTCACTTTTTGGTCTAAATAACTTAAATCACATTAGATTACGCCCACATGGAGTCAGGCCAAGAAAATGAACATCAACATTTGCTGTGCTCTCTCTGAAAACAATCTTTTACTGTAAAACGCCATCAAAGTGTTTGATGTTTAATTAACTGATGTAATTATACTGATTTGCTCTCCTTTCGTGTGAGGCTCTCAGTCGAAATGATGGTAAATCTAGAGTAAAAGCAGCACTTTTTTATTAAATGTGTAAACCTAACAGGACAGCAGTAAGGGAAAAGAAGCATGAAAAGTTGCACAAATTTACAGCAATTTGGATTTTAAGAGGCACTAAAGGAATATGATGTTGTTCCCAGTGAGGATTTTTATTTTCATTTATGTGCAAACGAGTGTGAACTTTGTTTGTGTTCAATCAATGAGTTCCACTCTTACTTCATGTCAATTTCTCTCATGTGAAGAACTTCAAGCTACATACATGCTAGAAATACTCTTAATACCGCTATTATTACTTCAGCAAGACAGTGGTAACAATGCATATAGCCTGTATCTTTATATCTATTTTAATGTCTTGATAACTCAGGGTGTCAACCTGATCAATCTGTTTCTGGCTATCAGTGTTTTTCATATGTATTTCAATGCATTTCATGACAAGCTACCACAATGTTGGTAGTCTCAAATCAGTTATGTTATAGAGCAACATGGTTACAGTCCCCATCAGTTTTTCCATGCTCACCCAGAACTGATACAGCGTGTAGATCTGTAATGCAAAGAGCTATGTGGAATAATTTACCAGCTACTGTAGCTGAAACCAAGGGATAACTGATTAAACATTTTGTTAATTAATTAACATTGAGGAATTATAATTATACAGTATTATAGTACATACTGATACTTTCCCATTTATACTATGTTATTATACCTTAAATGTATTTTATATGTTGTATATCTGCCTGTAGGTTGTTTTGTTTGTATTTTGTATAATGTATGTCATATTATGTGTATTTAATGTGGATCTGAAGAAGAGTAGCTGCTACATTAGCTCCAGCTAATTCTTATCCAAATAAAGGAATAAAATAATAAAGTTTTGCTGTAAAATGGACATAGTTTGTACCAGGCGACCAATCACAAACAGGAATCAGGAGCCATGAACGAAACTGTAATTCTGAAGTAATGTGAGCAATTTAAACAAATGAAATGTTTGTTTAAATTGTCTGCTTTAAATGCTCTTTCCTGCAAATAAAACAGGAAGCTTAAGCTAGATAATGAAAAATACGAACTCTTCTGAGTAAGGAAAATCCCTCTGGAGGTTTCAACAGTGACGTAATCATGCTTTAAGCTAGAATTACAGGTGATGTTTAATTATTAACTGATTGTTAGGAACTTCGTAGAAAGTGTCATGGGTGTCCCTGAAGTGAACATTTTCATGTTCAACAATCAAAAGTCTAAAGAAAAATAAGGCAGAAGTAAATATTCATATCTATTATTTCTGCCTTTATAGATCAAAAAATATATATAAGACAATAATTGTCACTCATTAATCCAATTAATTCAATAATTGGCATCAATGTTTCTGGGTGTGGTATTGACATGAGGGGGTCACAGAGGGCTGATTGCTAACTTCAGCTGTAGGGCCCCTCAGCATGCTGCTGTGGTCATGGTTAATATAGCAGCATCACCTTTGCTGTATTCTAACAGGAAACCCGACAGACGGCCTCTGCTGACTCTCATAAAGCAACAGATGGGCTTTTCTCCTCCGGCTGCTGATCTCAGATCAGGCAGGATTACCAGCAAACTCATATCGGGGCTCCTGAAGCAGCCGGACATCAAGGCATAAATGTTCGATGGAGCGGCGGCTCAGACCCGCCTCCATGAGATGGACAGACAAAGTGCTACACTCAGAGGAAGAAAAGCAGGAGGCTGAGATCAGACCACCTGTCAGAGTGGGCCGACGGGATCTGTGGGCGGCGGCTTTCTTAACCAAAACGCTGACTTTCTTTAACTAAATGCTCCCATCTGTTGAGTGACTATTGTCTGTTTAGTAATGCAGCTGCAGAGCTCCTCCTCCTCCTCCTCCTCCTCCTCCTCCTCCTCCTCCTCCTGTTATTCAAATACTGTTACTAACCACTGATTTATTCATTGGCTTTACACAGTCCACTATCCCCACCCCCTTCACACACACACACACACACACACACACACACACACACACACACACACACACACACACACACACACACACA